>PVIJ01002401.1:0-31639 GCA_004024925.1 Scalopus aquaticus | reverse complement strand
TCAAGGACTAGTGGAGACAAAGCCCACAGGCAGACGGAGGTGGGAAAGCGCAGGCCCCAGAACCACAGCACGCCTCCCCCATTGTGGTTAGAGGGAGAAAAGTGGGGTGGGTGGCACCTTTTAACTTTTTGTTGTGGAAAATCTTAGACACAAACAAAATACAAAGTGATACAATGAGCCCTTCCCTATCTACCTACCAGGCCCACCTTCTTCCGCCCCAAGTGCCAGTGACCTGTGGCTACTATTCACTCAGTAGCCCCCCACTTCCTCCACTTCCACACTGTCTGGAAATGAACCCCAGACATCATGTCATTTCACCTGTAACTATCATGGCGTATACAGAGATGACTTCTCAATCTGAGAAATCTCTGAAGCCAACCTTGTATTTCTAGAGGAGCAAACAGAGGCCCAGGGCTGGGCTAGCCTACAGCAGGCTCCTCACCACACACACCTCACCGGCACCAAACCATTCTAGCAATTCTGTAAAGAATCGCGTCACTCCACGACAGAGAGACTTGCTTGAGGCCCAGGGTTCTGTCACCACCTGTGGGACTTTGAACACATCACTTAACCTCTGAGCTTTCATGGCCTATGGAAAAGAGATTTTAATATAACCTACATCGCAAAATAGCTGTGAGACCCATATGAGATAATACACATGGAGCACGTTCTAGCTCTAAAATAAAGTAGAAAAATCTGACTAATTATTTATCATGACATTTTTATCCTAAGTTCATTGCCAAAAATTAGACAAGTCTTGATGGGAAATAGATGTATCCGACTTAAATAAGGCAATCAGCACCCAAGCACTTGAAACTTCCTGAACAGACTGGGTTTCACTGCCTCAGAGAGCACCAGCATTTATCCAAATGTGTGTATCCCTGAGTTCACACTCATACACACATGTGTGTGACATCCAAACAGAAACCTTTACCTGTCTGAGTCTTGTAGAGATTTTACCAGGTGGGCATAGATGTCATGTTCTTTCTTCAAGACCTGAGTCAGTGCTTCATAGTCTAATTGTTGCTTTGCCTGGAAATGACAAAGGGCATCTGACATTAAGGGGAGAATTTCAAAAGAGCACATCCTTACATTATGCAAACATATGTGGATAGTTCTGGTTTTTAAAATCGAAGGAAAGTGGATGCCGGCGCCAGGCCCAGGATCAGGCCGCAGTCAGAGAGCACCACCTGCAGGAGGAGTGGGGAATGAGCCCTGTTACCTCAGAATGAAGCCGAGAGCCGCGCTTCCAACACTTGACAACTGCTATAAAAGAATCATCAGTTACCGCTTCTGCCATTTTCAGAGCTGCCTGCCATCGTTTCCACAAACTAAAAAGAATGCCTTTCCACACTTGTACTCTCTCCAAATAAAAGAAAATCCTAAGCCAAAACGTGACAAGTATTAGGGACAAGGGACTTACATTAAAGTAGAAGAGGTCAAGTGTGATCACGCTTTAAAGGCATCCCAGACATAGTGATGATAAAGAGATCTGAGGTGGCTCTCTAGTACTTACAAGCAAGGCAACCTCAGGTAACTAGCTTAACAAACCTCTGTGAGGTTCCGTCTCCTCGTTTATGTCATGGGGATGTAATTTTGTGAATCGAATCAGCACTCATAAATGTGAAATTTTTTTTAAGTTCAAATTTTCACTCTGCCACTTACCAACTTCTAGGACCTGAAGACATTACTAGGGCTTGGGATTCCTACCTGTAAAATGGTGGACAAAAACTAACATCTCCTGAAGCTGTGGAGCAGATGAAAGTGAAATATTTTAAGGTAAGGAGCCAGGGGTCCTGGGAGAAATGGCCAATTCCAGAATTGGGACAAGGAAAATCAAGGATAATACCAGACATGAAAATACCAGCATTTTGCTGTGCCAGAAAATAAAGAATTGCTGGAATAATGATGGAGTGTTGTCAAAAGGACAGAGAAGCCAGTTTGAAAAGGCCAAATCTGGGACAATTGAAGCATCAAAATAAACAACAATAGTAACAGATTATAGCCAACTAAATAAAAGAGAGATTCAAGACGCCACACTGACATGAATAAATAAAGAAATGGAAAGAGGACTTTTCTTTATAGTAGAACTAATAAACATAGACAGAACGATGGAATCAACAAATGACCATTTGTCAACCACCAAGGAAATAAAGACGTCAGCTCAGCAGCATAAAAGGATGGCAAAACCAGTGGGTGAAAGTGTGAAGTGTAGGATTGTCACAAAGACTCAAAACCCCTGCACGAAAAGACTTATTAATTATAAGGGGGGATAAAAGTAACCATATAGCTGAGACACCCAGCAGACAGCACCTTCATAAAGCTCAGTCAGCACGGCCAGTAATGGAGCAAATCTAAACCAGCACCTTCAGAGAGGACGCAAGGAAAGAACACAGCCTCAGCACTGTGCTACAGCAACCCAAGGCCCCGCCTGAAGCCAGGCACCAAGAACATCACACAAACCCAAACTGACTAACATCTACGGCAGAACTGGGCTGGACACTTCAAACGTATCAAGGCCATTAGGGAAGACTGAGGAACTGAAGAATCAAGACTCTCCAGTGTCCACATTATCCTGCAAAGGGCATTGTGGGACAGCTGGTGAAGGCCACACCGTGTCCCAAAGGAGGATGTCCCAGCTTACAGGAAGCATACCCAGGTATTCAGAGGCAACAGGACTTCAGGGGGGAACTTTTTCTCAGATAACTCAGGAAAAATAAAGTTCTTTCTCCAATTGCCTGTAAATATAAAAGTATCTCAAAACATGAAGAGAACATTCAGGAAGTTAAGTGTGCAGACTCCTAGCACAGGGACTGGCACAGACCAGCAGCCTCTGAGTGTGGCAGAGACCCTCTGTTAAGGGAGAGAAGCGGGCCGCAAACAGCCCTTTGATTTCACCCTGACTTACACCTCCTCCTTAAGCTAAGATACAGCCCAGGACAGGGGTTCTAACCTCATTAAAATTCAGGGGCTGTGTGAACAGGGGGGAAGTTCCATCTTTATTTCCACTAACCTCTAACTGAAATGAAATGTGAAGGGAAATGCTACAAACTACTGCTACAAACCAAAGCAGTATTACTGCTTTCTGGTGACTGTCATCAAGAGAAATACGGTACTTTGCACATGCTATCAGTATGGTAAAACACCGATTCACGTGACACTACTTCAAAACTACAACAGCCGCTGCACTCACCACTAAGTCTTACCCAGCGCCGTTTCCAGAGCATCTCAATTTTGATAACAAATTTCAGAATAATTGGTTTCCTTTCTATAATCCTGTGCATGTATCTTAGAATTAAATATTTTTTTAGAGAAGGGGTCCTTGGTTTCAAGGACCACCAAGAGAATGCCAGGGACGAGAAAAGGCCGTGGCCCCGCCTAGGAGAACACCGCTACGCTTCCAGCCCTGGGCACATCAAGACCAAGACACCATCTGCCAACTAAGGGCTTCACATGCGAAGCCACCAGTGAGGTGGTGACAAGTGAGTCACCCAGCTGCTGGAAACGTCAGGCCCTTTGTGAGTCGTACCTCACGTCACTGGCCCGAGGCGCTCCAAACACATTTGTGTTCAGTGATGTCGTGTGGGATTCTCAGCGCCTACCTGCGCACACTGGTGTGCGGACAGAGGGCCCCGAGAAGAAACCGGGGAAGAATTCAACAGGACATCTGGACAAAGGCCGCTGAGGCTCAGGCTGTCGGCCACTGTGCTGAGGGTCTCCCAGCATTTTCTCATTTGATCCTCACAGCCACCCAAAGAGTTGAGGGGTGAGATGAGGTGTGACCACTCTCCCCGCTGCACAGGCAGCCAAGAGCACATGAGGTGGGGCTGGCTGTGCAGCCAGCAGCTGGGCTCCAAGGCCCACGCGCTTCAGTCCGCCCATCGCTTCATGACGGGCCAAAGCCCTGGGCACCTGGGAGTCAGCACTGTCAGCCACAGCAAAGCCGCCAAGAGCAAGGTAGTGGTGGGTTAGAATGCAAGACCTTACTAACTGTGTGACCTTGAACAAGTTACTCAACCTTTCTGTGCTTCGATGACCTCACCTATAAACAGAGGCAATAATTCCACGTGTCACACAGGGTTTTAAGAAGATTACCTGAGTTGCTTGATACAAAGTTCTCAGAATGACGCCTGGCGTGGAGTAAGCACTAGATAAGTGCCAGCTGTAACTGCTACTCCTGGCTGTGCGAGGTCTTAACAGATCACCTCTAACCGCAACAACGGCCAGAGAGGTGTATTAGTCTTCCCGTTTTTCACATGAAGAAAGTGAATCTCTGAGTACCTTGTTTGAGTAACTAATTTGAGTGCATCCGGCTAACTGGTAGTCAGAATTTGTGCTCATCAGGTATGCCGCTCCAAAGCCAATTGCGTAGGACCAGGAAAACAAGACATGTGAACTGTCTGAGTCCGGGCAAAGACTCTCCACCCGGGGACCCCGTGCCCAGACCTGGAGTTAGCCTAGAGGGATGCCCCGTCAGGTCCGGGCCTGGCAGGCCACGTCAGGGCTGAGCGCCCCTCTCTTCTTCCGGCACCTTTCAGATCACTGCTTTGCTCAGGCCCCTCCACCTGCCAGCTGCTCACACCCACGCTTCCTTTCCTCTGTCCTTCATCTCGGTGGAACTGGGGAACCCTCCCTCTGAGCTCCAAGAGGAAACCCCTTCCTCCTCCATGGAGCCCCTGCTCCATCAGCCACCCTCCAAGGTGCTTATATCATCTGCTCAGGCCACCGTCTCACCAGGACGCCTTCCCGACTGAGCGGCGCCCTTGTGCAGCCCGCACGGCATGCTGCTTCACCTTCACCTTCACCAACCAGCTGTTACTGGGCTGCGGGCTCCTGTGGGCAGCAGAGTCCCACGCCAGGCACAGTGTCCAGCACAGATCAAACGCTGCTGCAAATACTTGCTGAGCTGATGGTAAATAGGTAAGAGAGGAACACAGGGACAGATGTGAATCTTAAAAGCAGAGACTCCTGTGAATATTTTGCATAATGGAAGTCAGAGCGAGTATTCCTAGAAGCAAACTGCTCACCCATGTTAAATAAATGAACTCTTCGGAGCCATTTGGGTCCCCTTTCATCAATCACCTCTTCCCCTGCATTGAGTCAGTCCCCATTAGAATGAAGTCATTTGGCTCCCTTGGCAGAGCTAACAAACTAGAGAACCTCCTCCACGCAGCAGCTAGGGCCACGCTGCACAGAGGGGAGCCCTCACCCCTCAGCCCCTACCCTGCCCCTCCAAACAAGAAACAGCCCAGAGTGGAGACTTCCCATCCCCATGAAGACAGGGTACCACCCACCCGCCGTGTCGCCCACACGGCACTCTGTCCTCCACAGTTCACGAAATGCCCACCCAGCTCATCCCCAGTGCCGGCCTCCCCCCAGAGCTGTTCCTAAAACCAGGGAGCCAGTTCCTGGAAGGGCCCTCTGCTCTGGGAGCTAGGCCTTGTGCCCACACCAGATTGTCCCGGGATTCAGATTACGTCATGACACCAGAGGTCTGGGAATCACTGGGTCCAAGTCCTGTCAAAGACAGCGCCCCAAGGTCCACAGCTTCTGTCGAGGTCCAGGGGGCTGCCACGCTTCACCCTCCACACAGCCACTCAACTCCCCCTCAGCACTGTGGGAGCCTCCGGTCTGCTCCCCATGGCTACTTCCTTCCCTGGATGTTGTTTGCTCAAACTACTCAACACCGGATTCTGAAACTTGAGGCCCAAAGCGCCTTAACTAACACACTATTTCTAATCCTCTCAGGAGGTGGGCATGTAATTCCGCCTTTTTACAGATTAGGAAGGTGCGTTTCAGAGCGATTAAGTGACTTGTCCAAGGTCAGAGAGCTGAAAAGTAGGCAGAACACCAAAACCAGGGCATTTTCTACTCTGCCACAGCTGTCTGAGGGACCCGCAGGAAACACAAGTGAAGAGGCAGCAGATAGAGAGGAAGCGTGAGGCTCACTGCTTGGTACTCAGAGCAATTCAGTGGCCTGGCAGATAGATGGTCTCTATTTTGGGAGCTGTGTCACAGTTCTGCAACAAAGACATTTATTTTAATACGCAGGAAACTCGGCAGCAATGTCCCAACCATGTCAACAGTCGAGCTATAAATCTCTGGCTGCAGCAAGTTAAATATGGTCAGTGTGTTTTACTCTCTCTCCGTCAATTCCCTGATCATCCAGCATTAATTCTCAGGATCACACGATGATTAGGAGGAGAACAGACTGCCCAGAGTCGATAGAGACATCATCAGAGCCTCAGGTTCTTTGCAGAAACGGGCAGAGGATAAACCCTAAGTCAACACAAAATGGCCAAGGGCGTAGTGGAGGAAATCCATGTTTTCTGCAAAGCAAGAACTAGAATCTGACAAGTATGTCTTTTTTCAGGGGGAGAAAAACTGCTAACTGCAACAATTGGGATTTCTTAAACTGACACCTAGAAATGTACAATTCCTAAATAATAATTTATAATTCTTTATCCACAATCTGCAATTAGTCTTGCAGAGCAGAATTAAAACCTTTGCTAAAATACTTAGGTATTTTTGCACAGTAATTTAAAGATCATAAGGGATTTAAATATAACCAAAACACTCATGAAATGACTTTAAACTTGCAGTTACATGAAGTGCAAACATCGCCCAGCGCTAAAAATAAGGTGACACAGAGGATCAAGCTAGTGAGATTAAATTTTTAAATACTTACCTGCTGCAACAAATTTGTAAACATTTTCTTCAACATTTAGACACCTCTTATATGACTAAAACAAGACTCAAAAGAACAAAGTTTAACTAAATGGATTCAAACTAATGGCGATGTGTCCATCTAAAACCCCTGACGGCTCACTCCTTTCAAAACAGACTGTGCCTTCCTACAGGCTGATGTGCCTCTTAACACCCAGCTATACTTGATCAAAATCAAACAACTAATGCAAGCTAGAATTACAAAACATCAGCCCTCAGATTTAGTTATTATCATCAGACTTGCCCGAGATCACTCAAGTGAAGTGCCAAAACCAAGAGGGAAGTCAAAGCTACTCCAGACCTCTGGCCTGACCCCAGGGCTCCACTGAGTCCCTGCTGACACCCTTACTCAAAAGAATAGGAACATACAAATCCATGAAAGGTCAAAGTTAATAAAGAGCTCTTGCCCAGCAATCCCACTTTTGGGAATCTACCCAAAGGACACAAAAACACTAATCCAAAAGGATACATGCACCTGTATGTTCTTTGCGGCACTGTTCACAATAGCAAAGGTATGGAAGCAACCCAGATGTCCAAAAATAGATGACAGGCTCAAGAAGATGTGGTACATATACACAATGCAATACTAGTCAGCATTCAAAGAAGATAAAACACATGCAATTTGCAGCGACATGGATGGAATTAGAGGGGATCATACTCAGCGAAACAAGCCAGAAAAAAAGAGAAAAACATTGAATGGTTTCACTTATAACAGGACTGTAGGGAAACCAAATAGGAGAGAGACACTTGGGGGGGTGAGGGAAGGGGGAGGATAAGGGCACAAAATGGAGTAGAAAAGAACACAAGGGACCACGGAGATGGATCACGGGTGAATTGGTGGTGGGTTACCCAAGGGGAATACAAAATGTAAAAGATATAAATAACAATAAAAATATATATTAAAATAAATAAATAAATAAATGGAATCATAAAATGTAAAAAAAAAAAAAAGAAAGAGCTCTTGACTTTGCTCCTTCCGTTTGGACAGACCTCGTCCGGTGCATTGCCAGCCAAGGCCCCGACACAACGGTGAAGCAAAGTGGGAGTGAATGGATTTGGCCGAATTGGGTGCTCGGTCACCACGGTTGCTTTTAACTGACAAAGTGGATATTGCTGCCATCAGTGACCCCTTCGCTGACCTCAACTACATGGTCTACATGTTCCAGTATGATCCACCCATGGCCAGTTCAATGGTACAGACAAGGCTGAGAACCAGAACTTGTCATCAACATAAAGTCCATTGTCCAGGAGCGAGAGCCTGCCAATATCAAATGGGGTGATGCTGGTCATGTTGGGGAGTCCACTGATGTCTTTACTAGGCTGGAGAAAAATGAGGCTCACTTGCAGTATGGGGCCAAAATCACCATCTCCTCCCCTTCTGCTGGTGCCCCCATGTTCTGGATGGGCATGAAGCACGAGAATGGCAAATCCATCGAGACTGTCAGCACCACCTTCTGCATCGTAACTCTCCTGGCCAAGGTCGTCCTCTACGGCATCACAGATGACCACATTCCGTGCCAGCTCTGCCACCCAGAAAACCATGGACAGCCCCTCTGGGGAGCTTTGGTGTGATAACCGCGGGGCTATCCAGACATCATGCCCCTTCCACTGGAGCCACCAAGGCTGTGGGCAAGGCCACCCCTGAGCTGAAAGGGAAGCTCACCGGCATGACCTCCCACACCCACCCTCCCCTGCCACTTGCCAGTCGTGGATCTGACCTGCCACTTGGAAAAAGCTACAAAATATGATATCAAGGTGGGCAAGCGGGCATCCAGGCCCCCCTCAAGGGCATC
This sequence comes from Scalopus aquaticus, assembly GCA_004024925.1. Lineage (NCBI taxonomy): Eukaryota > Metazoa > Chordata > Mammalia > Eulipotyphla > Talpidae > Scalopus > Scalopus aquaticus. The sequence continues at coordinate 23,120 of PVIJ01002401.1, read as the reverse complement.
CTGGTACACCGAGGAACAGGCTGTCTCCTACACCTTAACAGTGACCCCCATTCCTCCACCTCAGATGCTGGGGCTGGCACTGCCCTCAACGACCACTGCGTCAAGTTCATTTTCTGGTACTGAATCTGACTGCAGCAACACGGCGGTAGACCTCATCGTCCACATGGTCGACAAGGAGTGAGAGCCCCTGGCCAGCCAGACCCTGAGCTGCTGGGGGGTCCATCCCCCAGTTATACAACACAGTGAGAATCTCCTGACCTTGTCATGGTTCCAGCCCTTATCTCCTGAAGATGGGAAGGGACGTAACGAGCCCAACTCAGTCACCTATTATCAATAAAGCACAGTCCACAGCAAACAAGATCGGGCTCCCACTGTTCTGCCAATGATGCCCTCTGGCCAGGGTGGTCACGGGGCCCATACCCAGCGTGCTGGCTGGCTGCTGAAAAACCGAGATGCATCTACACCAGCCGTAATATCACCCACAATTCATCCACCCCAAACACCACGGAGGCCCCAGGCCCTCGCCATCAGCCCCTAGGGACCTCTACAAGATGCAGCAACCACATGGTTGGGGCTTGGCACATCAGCAGACCCCCAGGGCCCCCTCTGGTCCTACAGACGGAGTCTGTTCTGATGGTTCAGGTGGTTGATGCCCTTGCTGCACAGTGGTTAATTATTTTGAGAATCACCCTTCACAAAACCACAAGTCACGATGAAAGCCATTCATCGGAGAACTAATTTTTTTAAATATATATTTTTATTGTTATTTATGTCTTTTACATTTTGTATTCCCCTTGGGTAGCCCACCGCCAATTCACCCGTGATCCATCTCCATGGTCCCTTGTGTTCTTTTCTATTCCATTTTGTGCCCTTTTCCTTCCCTCCCTCCGCCTCCTTCCTACCCCCCCCCATTGTTTCTCTCCCACCCGGCCTCCCTATAGTCCTGTTATAAGTGAAACCATTCGATATTTTTCTCTTTCTTTCTGGCTTATTTCACTGAGTATGATCCCCTCTAATTCCATCCATGTCGCTGCAAATTGCATGTGTTTATCTCCTTTCCATGCTGAATAGTATTCCATTGTGTATATGTACCACATCTTCTTGATCCAATCATCTATTTTTGGACATCTGGGTTGCTTCCATACCTTTGCTATTGTGAACAGCATCGGAGAACTAATTTGCGTAAGAGTTCTGTCTTCTCAATGTATAAAGTTCATTAAAACCCAGGAAAAACAGAACGAAACTTAGCACACACTGAACTCCTTTCTTTCCCATGTCTGCTGCCTAGTTGCATTACATGCAAGCTAAGGGTAAGAGTAATTCTCTGCCTCTCTCACAAACCGACATAATCATTTGCTCATTGAGCAAACATGCACTGAGCCAGGCACTGGGCTGAGCACTGCAATTGAAACACGCACACCAGCCCCCTTGCCTATGCCTGGGGTGAGGGGAAGCAGGAAGGTGGCCCCTTGAAGCCAACACAGGGCTCAGAGCTCCGATGGCAAGTGCTGTGCGTCAGCGAGGAAGAGAGGGACCTACTGACAGGGTCAGGGAGAGCCCCACAGAGGAGGTGACACTCCAGCAGCACCCTGGGGTCACGTGGTGAACATGAAAGGGAAAAGCATTCCTGAAGGATGGAACAGCATGTGCAAAGGCACAAGAGATGTCACTTTCAGGAACCTGGAAGAAGTTAGCTGTCATGAGATGATGGGGAATGAACGAGAAGGAGAAAGGAAAGAACTCTGGATAAGATGAGGAAGGGTGTGCTGTACCATTTCTTTTGTGCATTTGAACAGGAAAATTCTCTTATCACTTGGATTATATATTTCTCCAGAGGCAAACGCCGGGAGAACAAACACCAGGCGTGTCTCTAAATGAGCTATGACGTCTCAGTTTCCTGTGCCGTGGAAATGCCCGTGCTCAGCTGAAGGATATTAATCTGTAAAGTTAAGAACTCCTCCTCCTACCTGTTATAGCTCAATTATCAGCAGGAAGGCATTTGAGGCTCTCTAGATCAAAGGAGTTATCAAATATGTGTCAAGGAAGAATATGAATGTGCATGTGAACATCCAATTTCAGTCAAACTTACCTCAGAGAAGATGATTTTGCTGCCTGGTGACTGCTGAGAGGAGCACTTTTCTGTTATTAAGTCTTCACTCCTGAACCCCAGATCCTGTGCAGTACTCAAATAACTGTTCTGCTGTATTGCTTCCAATTCTTTTTCATTGAATTTCTAAGGAAACAAAACAAATCATAAGAAAGTTTTTGTTTTTTTTTAAAGATGTATTTATGTATGCATACAAGCTGGGGTACAGGCCAGACACATGGGGCAGCGAGAGGGTTCACCAGAGACAGAGTGGGGAGCAGAACAGGCAGACTGACAGAAACACACTGCTGAAGTGAGCAGCAGGCAAGGCAGGAGAGGTCTGCTGCGCCATGTGGGATTCTCCCCGGCCGGGCGTCAAACTCGCGTTGCTGCTGCTGACAGCTCCACAGCGCAACGCTTAACCGCTCCGCCACCAGGGAGGCCCATAAAGAAAGTTTTCATCAAAGAAAAAAGTATCAAAAGATAGTCGCAAACCCTTTCAGGAAAGATATGCTAGTCTTTTCCACAATGCCCATATGCCCTCTAAATAACTTCCATCATCCCAAATGCAAGGCAGTTACAGAACGCAACTCCATCTGTGTATCACCACCGCTTAGAGAACAGCAGCACTCCAAGATGGCAGAGCCAAGGATGGCGACAGTCGTTACGGAACCTTCCTTCTGCCACCTCTGTGACAACCTCCCAGTGGGCAGAGGACAAAGCCCAGGCTCCAGTGCCAGGGACTGGCTCCAATCTTGGGTCCCCAATGCCAGGTGTGACCTCGAGTGCGCCCGATCCTTCACAGGGTTACCGCTGTGATGAGAGCCCCACAAAGTCTAGTCACTCTTGAATCATCACAGCTTGAACCAGTCATGTCTACAAGGAGCTCTGACTTCCAGGAAGAAGGCAAAACTAGAGATACTGCTTTGGGGCCTCGCCACAGGTGAAAGGCTCCATTACCGTGATGCACAGCGGGGTTCCCCTTACTGACCCCTCAGATGTGACACCGGCGAGCAGGACTAGAGACCATTTCTTTGGCCTTCTGGCCAAGTTCAAGCACAGGATCTACTCCAAACTATTTAAACATGCTAACTTCCTAAACTCAATTTCTGTCCATTCTCTGTTGGAAATTAGGGCAAAAATCACATCATTCCTAAGTACCTATCAGAATTAATTCATCAAGTCTAAGTCTTCTAAGAAATTAGGTGAACACAAACAAAAGAGAAGCAGAAGCAATTCTTTGTAAAGGCCCACTGAACCGTAACAGGCAGAACTGGGAATCTCTCTGTGAGAAAATCAGGGGGGACTCAGTTGTTCTATTGGAGGACCCCCAACTGTCAGCATCTTTTCTCCCCTCAGGGGAACCTCACTGCTGGGTATGCATGCCTCCAGGCCCTCCCTCCCCGGTTCACTCAAGAGGGCCACTCCTGCTCTCAGCTGCACATGAGCATCTCTGGTTTTGTAAGTGGATGGTCCCCGGGAAAAGGGGAGGTTCCAGGTCCCCTGCCCCACCGAAGGAAGGGTGAGGCTAAGCAGGAAAGAGAAGAACTGGGAAGAGACTAGGGAAGAAGGAAGTAGGATGGAGAGCCAGAAGGAAACCTGCTGGAGGCCCATGGAGCAGAGACATGTGAAGAAACTGCACATGCTTTTCTTGGCTTTGGCTGGCTGAAGCAGATGTGGGTGAGAGACCCATGGGGAGGCCAATAATGGCAGTGTTTATCTTGACTTTGCTCCTTTTGTCCCAGACGTTCTGGACCCCTTGTGCCCCTTTCCTATGGGGCCACACTAGAAGGTGCTTTAGAGCTGTGATAGGATTAAGGGCCTCAGAGGCCCTGCTTTGGACCAACCCTGCTTGGCTGGACATTTACCCACAAGGAGATGGGTAACTTTGGGTGATTTGGAAACTACGGTCTCTGTCTTTTCTGTATTGCATACTGATTGTATTAAAGTTCCTTTCCACTGAAGGTCTTCCATACTAGTATGTTTCATTTCGATGAGGCAGATGGCAGAACCTAATTAGAGCAGGCAGGTTTGGGGGTTCTGGGGTACCCCTTTCCCTGCCCTGTAACAGATTAAGGTCAGCAGAAAGTAAATCTCCCATCTCCTGCTAGTGAAGACAACAAGGTCGACTCACTGCTGAGGTAGCAGCCAAGTCTGCTCACAAGTACCTCTCATGATGGCTGACCTTTCTGGCTTCTATAGGATAAGCCGGCTCACTTCCTGTTGACATCCTATCCCACAGGAAGTAGCAGAGTCGAGAATGCTGAATCTGTGTAGTTATCACTTGCCCACCCGCTTATCACCCAGACAGCAGCCTGCTGCAGCACAACTCCCATTCTCCCCGTCCTGAGGGTTTACGTCTTTACGCCCTCACCACGCTTTTAATGAGATTTCAATAGGAAGTGGAGTTAAACACCCATGTTCAGATCATCAAAGTTAGTTTGAGTCTGAGCTAAATAAATAATTCACCAACAAACACGAAGGGAGTTCCAAGACAGAGAGGAACAGTCAGAGGAGAAGTACAGAGGGGTCAATGAATAAGGAGCACGGACTCCTATGAAATGGGTTGGGCGCTTGAGAAAAACAGGCCAGCCTTGACGCAGGTAGGCCTGCTGTTAACTGTGATGTGATTCATACGACCCAGGAGAAGCTCCATCCCTTCTCTGAGCTTCCCTTTCTCCACACTTTCCTCCCCAATGGCTGAAGCCTAAATAACATGAAGAAAGCTGTGGGAGGTTCTGATTCGTGGAAAAGAAGCCTACAGTCATTTTTGCAGCCTCATTTTTACAGAAATGTTCCTTCGAGAGTTAAAAAAAACAACAAAAACCCTATGCTAAATCAAAAGATTTAAAGGCAAAAGACCAAAAGTGATGGTACCTGAAGCAACGAGTCTGTCTGACTGACATTTTCTGTCAGGCGTCTGATCACCTCCTCTTGGCTCTGCAGTTTTTTATTGCTTTCATTCAAAAGGCTCCTATAATGATGCTCCACTGCCTTCTCTCTTTCATTCACTTCATTGCGTAATTTCTCAACTTCACGTTGAAGGTCCTACCAGACGAAAAAGAAAAACTGGAATTTACTTGACAAAAATGTCAAAGTAACAATTTCTCTCACCTGTTTACCTTACTATAGCGAGCAAGCTACCCGCGGTATTTAACAATTGTGTATTTCCTTCTCATTTGAAGACTTATAAATATCCAAAATAATCTAAAATTTGGAAAAAGCTTACCCATATTTATCACAACATAAATATGAATATTTATCACAACATTATTTACAATACTGAAAAACCAGGAAGAACCCAAACATCCAACCATAGGGAATTAATTATAAAAGGAGTATGTTATTCAAAATGCTATGTTTCAAAATGCTGGCTGTTTCTAAGTGTTTACATAAAATATTATTATGACTATGAGGGAACACATCAAAATAATAAAAGCAAAGCTTTGCCAGTTCCTTTGTTTTCTCTACATTTCACATGAGTGAAATCATTGGTATTGGTCTTTTTCCTTCTGACTTATCTTCCTTAGCATAATCCCCTCTAGTCCCATCCACGTTGTTGAAAATAGCAAAAGTTGATCTTTTTTATAGCTGAGTAGTATTCCACTGTGTATATAAAACACTCATCTGTCTTTGGGCACCTAGGTTGTTTCCATAACTTGGCTACTGTAAATAGTGCTGCAGCAAACACAGGAGTGTAAGTCCCTTTGAATTAGTGCTTTTGCATCTTCAGATATTATAGAAACCAAGAACAGAACTGCTCCATCATATGATAGATGCATTTTTAATATTTTGAGAAACCTCCATACCGTTTTCCACAGGGGCTAAACTGTTACAGGGCAGCCCCAATATAAAATGGGGTGCCTGTCTGTGGGTTCTCACCCGCGTGCTTAAAAGGAACTTATAAGACTCAACTGCAGACACACACAAGAAAATTAATAGAAAGGGTTTATTTACAAAAAGGGAAGGGAAAAAAAGATAAAAAGAATAAATTGGTGAATGCGTCCTACCAGTTCCGCTGAGCTGGAATCTCAATGGCACACTCCAAAAACCTGGAGATCCACAACCACGAGCAATAGGCCCCTCAAAGCTCACGTCTGGTTTTTAAAATACCAAAACCCTTGCTTAACTCCACCCTCAGTCCTCAGCATCCCTCCTTCGGTGATGATGGTATTCTGGGATTCGTAGTCCTAGGTGTCTTGGATCTCTCTGGCTTGAGGTGGGGTGGGGTCCTGCGACACTCCCCTTTCCTGAGGACCACCCTCTTACAGAACCAGTCTACATTCTCCAAAAGTAAGCCAAACAACCCTAAAAACAGCTGGAGAATTAGGCTATGGGGGTGGGGGGAGGGAGCTAAGCTGGGGGGGTGAGGGGAGAGAGGAAGACATGGGGGCAGGTGGCCCAGTGGTCTATGATAAAGGACTATGGGTGCTTTGGTGGTGCATGAGACATGGTGACAAATATCTGAGGAGATGTGAACATATCCCCTAAGTCATAGACAGTGTTGTAAACCAATGTTAATTCAAAGAAATTAAAATTTAAAAAATAATAGTAAAAGTATCCCTAAGTAGAGGAATACTAGTGATTATCAGTGATTTTTTATTTCTCTGAGTCTGAATTTCTAAAAATCTCTAAATAAGCCTAATATATTCATAATCAGAAAAGAAAGCTCTTAAATAATGACATTTCCAATAATGGAAAATGCTTAAGTTATATTAAGGGAAAATAATACAGAAAACAAAGACTACACAGAGTGATTGCAACTACCTCAAAGTGCCATCTGTAATAATGAAAGACTGGAAACACCCAGATGGTCACCAACAGAGGAATAAACCACGTACATTCTCCCCACAGAACACTATGAAGGTACAGAGAAAAGGAAAAAGGGCTCCCTCTATAAATATACCGACCCAGGTAATCTTCAGGAAATACCGCTTAGGGTGGAGGAAGGGTACTGCCATTTCCTTAACCACACAATGAATTAAAAGGCTGCCTTTTAGGAAGAAGAGGGAACACAGTAAAAGAGACAGAGTAAAAGTCACTTTTTAGATGTGGCATTAAATATTTAAACATTTAAGCCATTTAAATGCTTAAGAGAAATATTCTTTAAATAAAATTTTAAATCCCTTAAAATTGAAAGTGGAATAAACAAAAGAAAATGAATTTAACTATGTATTGGTTGACTGGTGAACCAAACTGAAAGGAATCATTTCAAGAACCTTAAAGCTGTGTAATGTATCCCTCTCTAGTGGGATATTTTTTCTAAGGACAAAAGGAATGGCTACAAAAAAAAAATTTAATTTTTAGCAATAAAGTTTTTTCATTTTTTAAGTAATAATGCTTTCAATAACCATACTGTAAGAAATACCGGTATTGTTAGTCTGAAATTGTGTGTGCATGTTTTTATTAAATGAGTATTAGTGTCATAGGAACCAAAACTTCCAGCATAAGAGAAGACAAATACAAATGCAAAAGCAGTTAAAGTGTGGCATTCTCATTTAAATTGGAAACATCAGCATAACCTTCTGTTTTCTTATTTCCTTTCTTTCACTGAGAAAACCTCGATTGTGGGTCCTCCCTGGCATCTAGACTGCAGTTTCTAAACACCCCACCAGAGGAGCCAGGGTCCTTTAAGGAAATGGTTCTCTGAGTACAGACCCAGCAGCAGTATCCTCAGCTCATCGCTTGGGAACTCACATGTTGAGCCCCACCCAGGCCTATTAAATCAGAAGCTCTGGTCCAAAAGGGCGGTGGGGTCTGGGCCAAATCTGGATCAGTCTGAGTAACAAAATATGTCATGATAGCAGGGATACAGTCTACAGAATAACATAAGTATCAACGAGCCCATAATGATACAAACATATAACTAAATAACATCAATGCAGGAGACCAGACAGTCCTCCCTTATACCAGAATGACAGTAAGTGTAGCAACCATCACGAACATAGGAAACCACCAGGAGAAAGACCACAAATAACAACTGTCGCAGTAAGAATCATCAAGGGTGCTAAGCTTCTTGATAATAAAATGAGAAACATGGGATTTACATATTTTTTTTTAAGATTTATTTATTTATACATACAAGCTGGGGGTTACAGGCCAGAAGCGAGGCGAGAGGGTTCACCAGAGACAAAGTGGGGAGCAGAACAGGATTTACATAGTTTCAAAGTATCTCCTACAAAACACTTAGCACAAATGGATAAAATAGCAACTGTATTGTGGAGAAACCCAGGAGGTCCCACCCTAACCAAGTGACCAACACTGAAGCCCCGACTGAAGACCCGACAGCAATTAGGACAGATGAACAGTGTGTGCCTCCAGATGTGACACAGGGGTAAGAGCCCATCGCATCAGAGTGATTCTTGCCAAAAATGTATACCCTCAACCTAGTCATGAAAGAAACACCAGTCCAGTCCAAACCAAGGGACATTTATAAAAAACCTGATCGGTACTCTGGAAGATTCAAGGTCATGAAGTTTGAGAAAGGCTGAGCTGCTGTCCCTGATCAGATGAGACTAAGGAGACATGCCAGTGGAAGGCAGAGTGGATGCTGGACTGGATTCTGGCCCAGAGAAGGGGCATTAGCGGGAAAATTGACAGCATTCAAATACGGTCTGTAGATCAGCTAGGAGCACCGGGTCTGCGGACTTCTGGATTCCGGTAAGTGTACTGCAGTACATAAAATGTTTACATTAATTAGGGCCTCCCTGGTGACGCAGCGGTTAAGCGCTGCGCTGTGGAGCTGTCGGCAGCAGCGATGCGAGTTTGACGCCCAGCAGGGGAGAATCCCACATGGTACGGCAGACCTCTCCTGCCTCACCCGCTGCTCCCCTCAGCAGTGTATTTCTGATCTGCCTGTTCTGCTCCCCGCTCCGTCTCTGGTGAACCCTCTCGCCGCCCCACACCTCTGGTCTGTACCCCAGCTTGTATGTATAAATAAATAAATCTTTTAAAAAAATGTTTACATTAATTAGCTGGGTGAAGGGAACTTCCTGGATATTCTTTCCATAGCTTTCCTCTATGACTAAAATTACTTCAAAATAAAGTTTTTTGAAGGAGACGTTATCAATCAATGTAACACCTTGTCTATATCATAATTTTAACAGACTTTACAATAACTTTTAAATGAGACAATCCGGGAAATCTAACTATTAACTATTTGGTAATGTTAGAATATTACTAACCTTTTTGAAGTGAAATGGTGTTTTTTACACATACTGAAAAACTGAAATAATGTCTTAGAACTCAGCGGGAAGGGAGCTGGTGGGGGATAGGTGACAATGAGTTGACGACCACAAAGCTGTGTGGCACACACAAGGCTCAGCGCACTCACTATTCACGCTCCTTTTTAAAACTAGCAGTTTTTTTTTTTTTAAGCAATACTGGTTAAAAACCAGGATGCAATACTGTAAGAGGGTGGTCCTCAGGAAAGGGGAGTGTCCCAGTTTCCCTGCCCCACCCGAGGGGGAGGTGCTGAGCAGGAGAGCTAAGAAGCTGGAGAAGGAGAGGGGGAAAAAAGAAGGAAGAAGGAAGGAAGCAGGATGGAGGCCAGAAGAAGCACCTGGAGCAGAGAGACATGTGAGGAAGCTGCACTGGCCTGGGCTGACTGAGACAGAGGTGGGTGAGAGACCCGTGGGGGGGTGACTATGGCAACGTTGATCTTGATTTTGATTTTGTCCTTTTCCTCCCAGAATTGTCTGGCTGTTTCTGACCCTTTTCTATGCGTCCCTGCCGAAAGGCATTTTAGACTTGTGGCAGGCTTTCGGGCCTTTCCATGGCCAATCCCATTTGGGTGGACTTTTGCCCATGAGGTGATGGGTAACTTTGGGTGCTTAGTTTAGAAAATATATTCTTTGTCTTTTCTGTATTATACACTAATTATATTAAAGTTTCTTTTCACTAAAGGTCTTATAGGTTTTGTTTTGATGCGGTGGATGGCAGAACCTATTTAGAACAGGCAGATTTGGGGGTTCTGGGGTGCCCCTTCCCTGCCCTGTAACAATACCAAAACACCTGACTTGGAATGTTTTTAAATACTATTTTTTCCTAAAATTTTTAAAGAAAAATTTAAAAACAAAGAAACCTTTAAAAATGAAATGTTAATTTTTCTCTTGAGCAAACAGATGACGACAGATGGCCCAAAACCGTTAATCCAGAACAACTGGACCAAGAACCTATCGTGAATTGTAAATGTCAGTAAACAGAAATGCAATTCTAGGGGGAGGAAAGAAGATTCTTCTTAATTACGAAAATAACACTAAAGCAACACTAACAGAATTCTGAAGTTAAAAAGTAAAGCGCTCTCTGCAACACGGGCCTGCAGCTGCAAGCAACCCATTCGCGCCCTGCCCATCTGCAAACAAGTATCTGTGCAGTTTCAACTTCAACTTCAACTTTCAACTACGTTTTTCCCCATTTTTCTTTACTCACTCCTACAAAGAGTAGAGGCCAACTAAATAATGGTGATACACAAAAAAATGAAAAATCAAAACAGTTTAAGAGAAAAAAGTGAAGGAAATCGCTTTTTTGCCTTTTACTTTTAATTAAGGACAGAGCTGAGGAAAGTCTTCACAGAGGCGACACTGTGCTTACAAGGGGGCGTCCCTCACCCTCTCAGTCCAAGGGAAAGGCAGGACGAGGCCCCTAAGAGATTCTTAACGGAAGAGACACAAAACCTTCACATTCACTCATTTTAAGGAAGATATCATAATTCACTTCCCTATTTCTCTGGGGTCTCCAATCACCTGCTCTTACAGATAACATAGCAAAGAAAACACGATTCACTTTCTAACTTTTGATTTGCTTTCATGGGCTAAATTCCCAAGAATGAGATAACGGGGCCAAGGGGAAAGCACGTTTTGAGGATTCTTTCTACAAACTGACAAACTTTCTTCCAAAATGACAGTGGCTAAAATCCCATCAACGAAGTCCAAGTTTCATTCCCCTCCATCCTCACTGGCACTGGTATTTCCTTTCATTTTTTCTAATTGAACTAGTATGAAATGGTTCTTGGCACCAGAGGATGAATTTGCATTGCTCTGATGTGTTTCTAAGTATTCTTAGCTGATTGTTTTACTGATGTAACATTAGTTATAACAGTTGCACTAATACAAAGATCCCAACCCATGTAACGGTCATCAGTCACACACTGACAGCAAGAACCAGCCACAAAAACCTGTGCAAAGCCATTCTGTTGCATCGCTAAGTCCCAGGAAATGGGAGTGCCTCCTAGGAGAGCGTGCCCACTCCCCGTGGGAACGTGTCACGTGTCACGTTCAGGAAGGAGTGCACGCTGAGCCGACCCGGGATGAGAGGCCCACTTCACTGTCCCCCACATCAGTCCCCTCCTCTGTTACACACATCTACCCCAGACTCTGATGCCTGGCTCCAGTGCTAGAGTGTGTGTGTGTGTGTGTGTGTGTGTGTGTGTGTGTGTGCGCGCGCACACGCGCGCACACGCGCTTCAGCAATAACTTATTCCATTCTCTATTTCCATTTGCTTATGGAGTTTTAATTCAACTACCCAGGTTAAGAACTTCTCACAAGTTCTTCCAAAGACATGAACAATGTGCCATATTTCTCCCACCTGTCCCCCAAACTGACAGAACTGACAACATGAAATGACACAAGGACATGTAGTTTTGTCATTCTTCAAGATTAGGGGTTAACTTGAGGTTCACGAAGTGGACCCCAGGGATCCTATGCAAATTTTATACATTTGGGGGGTAGCAGCCCTCAGCCCAAATTAGGGTCTTGAGGAAAGTCAGATCACCAAAGAGCACTTATTTCTCTTATTAACATTACTAGTAATGATGATTTATTGAGCACACGCTGTGAGCCAAGCACTCTTACACCAAACATCTCTGACCATAATGACCACCTACATGCAAAGTACACTAAGGCTCGCAGAGGCTGAGAAATTTCCAGAAAGCATACAAGGCAGTTCTGGTGCTGAAATTCAAACCCATCAGTCTAACTCTGAATTCCAAGCTCCTTCCACTCAACTGCACTATTAAGACCAATGGTGAAAAGCCACTCTACGACATGGGCTCTCATTAGTCAGTAATCCAATCCCCACGGTGATTTTAATCCAATTTCCAATCTCATGGGCTCGGGATTGATGGACTGTTCAGCTTGAGACTGAGCCCTCCTGCTAATGAACAGGGCAGGCCCAGGGGTCTCGGTGTCCTAGGAAGAGCCATCAGAGATGGTTCAGGGTAAAAGTGTTACCGCAGGGAGGGGACTCTGAGCTGAGGTGGCCTTGAGGAGCAGCAGCTGCCATGACAACAATGACGACCCCAGCGGGTCGTGTGCGCAGCCCCAGTGGAGTACAATAAATGTTGAGGGGAGGCGTGGAGACAGCATGTCTTGCCTGAGCAAAACAATCAGAACTGAAAATTGATCATCTTGGGTGGTTTCCCCAAACCTCCCTCATATTCCTGGGCTGTGAAGACAGGCAGACCCCGCCTGAGTCCCGGCCCAACTGTGGGCTAGCTGGGTGGCCACAGACACCTAACAAATCTTTAGTGTTTCCTTCCCAGGAGGTGAAGAGAGCAGTAACAGAGACGCAAGGGCCTGGAGGGTTACATGAGAAAGCACCGGATGGGCACCCAGCACTGGAGCAAGTGCAGCGGAAATGACAGTGCCACCTCACTCTCTCCCAGGCATCAGCCAGGCTGGTCTCTAGTCCTGGGTTTCCTCATGCGGCCACAGCACCGCTATCCAGCCAGCCGGAGGTCAGCCCTTCCCCGCCCTCTCACGTCTCACACACACCTTGTCATCCAACAGGCAACACAGGCTGAAGGCACAGCACATTCTCCCTCCAGAGCGCATGAGGTGAAGACTAAGGATTTGCTCCTTCTCCGTGGCCACAGGCCCAAACCTGCCCTGCCACCCATTCTCACCACTCCCAGAGCTCTCAACGAAGCAAAGTACAAGCCTCAGACAATCTCCTACACAACTCAGGGCATTCTGACAACACTGAGATTATTTCGTTTGTTTGTTTTGTTGTGTTTTGTTGTGTTTTGTTTTGTTGTGTTTTGTTTTGTTTTGTTTAGTGGGAGGGTATATGCAGTTTAAGGGAGCTGTCTGAGTTCTCTTACTCAAGTAGAGGCAGAAGTAGAAAAAGGAGACCCAGGAGGTAATGAGGAAGTTGGTCTGCCCACCAAGGGCCAGGCCTGGCTTGATCTGTAAGAGGAAGGCAAACAACTCTGAAACTTGGATGACTTACGGGACTGTGACCCAGCACGGGGCATGAATAAGGATGGCCCAAGGCAGAGCCAGTCTCCCGTTAGCCAGCCTGTTACTCCGCCTGCCCCGTGGGGTATTAGGAGCTGAAATACTGGGGAGAAGAGAAAAGCAAGCGTCCCTGCATACTCAGCTCCTCCGCCCCTCTGTCCCACTGCCCTGCCTTCTTCAGAACTTAGCTCTCGACTGCAATGACTTCCTCACTGATCTCCCCACCTCTAGGTTCACCCACCAAATCACATGCACACTCCTGACAGCTCTGCCCAGAACCCTTCAGTGACTCTGAATTACATTCCCAAAGAAGCTACCTTAACACGCAGTCATTCAAAGCTCCCGTGTGTGGGCTCCGGGATTTTCACCAAATCCCTCCCAAATGCTCCAGGAACAACTCTTCAGGCTCTCTGCCTATATTCCACGCAGTCCCCTCCAACCAGAAGAAAATAAGAAAAATCCCCACAATTCTGCCTGAAGATAGCATGCATATTTTGCAAGGTCCAATCCAAGGGCCACCTCTTCCACCAAGCCCTCCCTGATTACTCTGGCCCGGAGCAACTGTCCTCCCAAACACTCCCTGTCACTTTTTTCTACAAACCCCTAGAGCACTTACGAGAGCCACACCCACCACCTTGCTCAACTCTCACTGTAACAACCCTACAAAGCGGATACCCAAATATGCCCATTTTATCGATCAGGAAAGTGAAGTTCAAGGGGCTCAAGCAACTCAACAGAAATAAAACACGGTGGAATCAAGATTAAAGTCAAGTCTGAGCGTGTTCTTTGCAAACTGAGAGCTGCCCAGGCCTGCTGGCTACCAGGCTCACCTACCCACAGGCACCGCTCCCACACACACACTCGGCCAGCTTGGAGAGAAGCTTGACAGTTTGTATTTGACTTCAGTGGAAGAACTCAGCAACCAAAGGAATCTGCAGAGCCCCTTTGGGTACACCTGTATTATTTCTTAGGAACAAAGGAACACGGGGACAAAGTCTGAACGCCCCTCTCCCACAGGGGATGAGCCCCTCGCGGTAAAGCAAGCGCCTCACGTCGCTCAGCCGGGAGTGGCGACTCCCACCCACACGGGCAACTTTCCTCTAAGAGCCGCGGGCACACTGGGCCCGCACTGGGCTGAGCGCTGCCTCTGCTATCAGGGCTCTCTCAGAGTAGACTGGCTGATAAAAAAAAAAAAAAATCGTGGATGATTTGAAAAATAAAATATCCCCATAATCTTAGAATCACATTTGAAATGAAAAGCCCAGCCCTCGCATTTCCTCCTCCAGTCAGCTAGCTTGTTTTATCTCTGGCCAGATGGAGAATGAGAAGGTTCTCATCCATCAAATTTCCACCTTATCAGGTTTCACTATGAGAAAGCTTGTCAAAGTGCTCAGTGGTTACCTTTAAATATACAAAGGAAACTTCTCCAACATCTTAATGAAGTATAGGAACTCAACGATGTCAGGAGAATTTCCGGAACTAGTATGAGACAGTGACGTATAAGCCACATCTGTGGCGCCTCACTGCTCGTGGGGCCTGTGGCAGAGGCAGGACATGGAGGATAGGGTGCCAGACCCTCCCCCGCCCCCCACTTCACCCTGAGCAGCTCTTACCGCTCTGGTTTTGCTCCAGCAGAGTTCATTTGAACAAAGAAAGAATGGATGCTTTTAAATGAATAAATAAAGGGAAAGCAGGGGAATGTGTCAGTCCCTGCCACAGAAACTAACCAACAACTGTGGTATGGTGTGGAGCCGGCTGCGAAGGCTGCAGACACTCTGAGCAAGCTCAGTGTTGTTTTCACTAGCAAGTCCAGGAAGAATGCACAAAGGCGCGGAGCTCAAACTGTGCAGGGGTCAAGGCCCAGCTGTCAGGCCCTAAGCAAGGCTCCACACTTCTCTAAACTCCACCTGAAGGAAGCACCAGAACATACCACCTTCCCCTCAGACCCCACTCATGAGGCTCAGTTGTGCCCCTCCCCAGCCTTTGCTCGGGCCTTCCCTCTACCAGGAATGCGTTTCCGTCACCCCACCCCAAGGCAAACAGCAATCTCTCCTCAGCTCAAAGCCACCTCCTCCAGGAAGCCCTCCGCTTAACACAGTCTCCTTCTCTGCCTCCCAGAGCAGAGGGTCCATCTCTCTGTCAGCACTGATCATACTGTACTTTAATGAGTTTTTTATCCTCATTTCTATTCCATTTCTCTACTGGGTTCCTTCAGAGACTGTCGGAGCTGAGTCAGTCCTCTACTCCCCTACCCTCCAGTGCCCAGGACAGAGCCTGGCACAGAAATTTTAAAGATCCAGAAATAAGGGGGAAACCTCCTTGTTTATGCCCCAGGGAGTCTACAGCATGCCACGTGAAAACTGCAGGGAGGAGCCTTTGAAGCCAGCTTTCCCAGCAGCCCCGCCGGGAGCCAGGAGACACTCTGGATCCTGTGACTCTCAAAGGGTTCTGACTCCCTTCCTAGAAGGCTCGATCAGCTGGAAAGGAAGAGACAAGCACTTTCTTCAGAGGAGACGTGAGTGTTGATCAAGGAAGAAATTTACAGCATTGTTGACTTGACTGGTACAAGGGCAGATCACGTTTATCAGCCAACAGCGCCCACGAGGTTTCAGCAGGCAGTGGTTTGTCACGTAAAGCCCTGAGTCAGCACCTGCCACACAATTAAAAGCAGGAAAACGGAGGAAAAAGGGATCTGAGGACCTACTTCTGTGTGTCAGGAACCACAGCAGGCATTTTCTCATGCATTAAATTTTATTCTTCACTGATTTAATCCTAAAATAGATATAATCAACCCCATATTAGGGGAGAAAACTGCAGTTTAGAGGTTAAGTAACTGGCTTAGAGGCTAAGCACCTGCTGAGACTGATATTCCAATCCAAGGCCAGCTCCGTTTCCACTATTCCAAGACACAAGAAAATTGCTAAGCTTCTAGCTCCCAAAGCTACAGTGGCAGCATCAAAATGACTGTAACATATTGATCTTTTGTTACTTGCCAGGTTTTATGCTACATGCTACACCCTTCTCATATAATCCTTACAACGCATCTGTTTTCCTGATCTGGAGTGGGACTCCACGTGTGCTTGGTGCTGGGCCACAGGCAGCAAGTGATAGAACCAGGATTCAAACCCAGTTTTTGCCTCTAAAGTCTCTGCATTCCTACAATCTTACGAGAAACTAGAATTTGCAAAGATGGAACTTCTTCCAACATAGGTCATTTAAACTTTGTATTATCCTGGCAGGTTACCAACTTGGAATCTCCATACCTGATTGAAACCGAAGAAAAGGCAAGGGGGACGGGGTGGGCAAAAAGGGTGAGGGGGATCAAAAGTACAAAATTCCAGTTATAAAATAACTAAGCCACAGGGAGCTGTGATGTACGCAGGAAACAGCAATTGTAGATTGCCCACTTGAGAGTTGCTAAGAGAGCAGATAGTTTTTGTTTGATTTTTTCTTTCTTTTTTTTTTTTTTTTTTTTTTTTTTTTTTTTTTTTGCATGTAGAACAGCCTCTGTAAGCCAGAGGTGCTAGGGGAAGGTGAGAGGATTCACCAGAGACAGAGTGGGAAGCAGAACAGGGGGATCTACTGAAATACACTGCTGGGGGGAGCAGCGGGGAGACAGGAGAGGTCTGCTGTGCCATGTGGGAAGCTGCCTGGCTGGGAATTGAACTCAGGCTGTAGTCGTGATAGTGCTGAGACTTAACCCCTAGGCCACCAGGGACGCCCAAGAGAACAGCTCTCAAAACTTTCAAGAAAAGAAGTTTTTTTTTAATACTATGTATGGGGATGGACATTATCTAGACTCAATTGGTGATCATGTTGCAGCAAATATGGAATCATTACACTGTACACCCGGAACTAATATAATTTATATGTCTATTAAAGCTCACTTTAAAAAGGGGGAGCTTTGAGCCTTGTTAAAAACTACCTCACCTCAGGTCTGTGATCTCAGCCCTAACCAACCAGCCTGCAGACACCATCTCCAAATGCCATGTTTTGATTACAGTTCACCAAGAGATGTTCTGAATGCTGTCACAATCTCATTTGGAGCTATCCATCAACAAATGCATGTGAGAACTAGAGGGGTTCAGGCTGAACTACCCTGAAATTAAACCCGCTCCTGTCAAAACACACGGGATTAGCCAGCTGGGTGACAGATACAAGTTTAATTAGATTTTTGGGCTTTAGCCAGCACATCCCCACAGCGCCAAGTGCCCAGGTACTGAAGCACACACTTGTCACAGCCGCGGATGACAAGTCTTGTAACAGATGAGAGCACTGTGAGACAGTCTGGGGAATAGGACTAAACCAATGTCTAACATACGTGGCTTATCAAGGAGAAGACAAAGACTGACCTGTTCCTCTCCCCACCACTATAAAGAGCACACACAATGCCTGACCCAGAGATGGCAAACCAAAAATATTTCCTACTCTCTAACAACTTTCAGAAAACACACACAAGCAGTAGAGCCTCCGGCTCTGTAGCCAAAGTACCAGAGTCAGAGTGTGAGGGCAAGGACAAGAGAAGCCCTGCAGCACTCCTGTGACAGCCCCAGAAGCTAGGACGCTTTAAACATCACGGTGAAGACACAAACCTGGGGATACTGGGAGCTTTGGTTTGGTTTTTGCCAGGCCTCCTAAATTTCCTTGAAGGGAGATGGGTCCCTCTGGTGGCAAGGAAGTATAATAGGTCAAAGGGGTCTGTCTGTGAGACCCTTGCTTTTTGACCTGTTTGCTGTCAAGAAGACTCCCAGAGGGGAACCCAAAGCCTGAACTTGCAGGCACCGACCAATAATGGCTCCACCACCGTGAGCCACACGAAATGTCCCCTGACTGAGCAAACGAACAGCGTGCACGGCACAGCACATGCTGAGTCCACTGGCACGAGGTCACTGCAGCCGCAGGCAATTAAAACAAACCAACATGATGAAGTGACTCTCGTGGCCAGACTTCTCGGTGTTCATGCGCGATCAGACTCAGTGAGTTCACAGGCTTCTGATTCAAGCTGCCTTTGCAGACGGCACCGTCTCTCTCTGGAAGCTTAGGCGCAGGCACAATGAGACGGCAATAAATGGTCTTGGCATGAGCAAAGGATGGTTTGATCACATCCCAAAGAAAACCGGTTGGCTTGCCATCAGAAAGAATTCAGGGAGTGCCGCAAAAAGCAGTACTACTTGCTAGGGGACCACAGCAAGGCTGGGAGGGAGGGCCCCTCGCAGACAGTCCTGCGGCGTTTTCCCACTGATTCCACAGCCCTTGTCCAAGAAAAGAGAATTAACGGGAAGCAGCTCGACAGAGTCCCAGGGAGAGAGAACCTTAACACTGCACAAGCTCACCAACTTGGATGACACTGATCTGGCCCCTGTGCAAAATTGATCTTATTGAATGGGGTATTGTGGGAGAAAGTACATTGCTCAGAGAACGCTTTATAAAAACCCACCCGAGGCGGGACTTCCCTCAGGCCCCAGTGTCAGCCAAAGCTGGCCTTTTATCTTTGCATGTTCATCTTACAGACATTGGAGACCTTGGAACTGCATTTCCCTTTTTAGTTTCGCTGCCAGAAGTTGCCAGCTGAATTTTAACTCCCCCTTTTTAGTCCTATAACTGGTTCACAATGTGCATTTCCACTTCCTTGCTCAGGAAGCTTCCATTTTACAATCACCCTTATTTTTCCTTGACCCTTTTAACTTTACTTTTAATCTCATTTACTTGTACGACTTTCCTCTGGAAAAAAAAAAAAAAACCCTGAAAATATTTTTTGAAACACACAAAAGAGTAAATTACAACTTTGAAAGCATCAAGTAATCAGAATCCTTCAGTCTGGGTTGTCTTGAGAATGTACTATTCTGTTCTGCTGAAAAACTGAAAAGGTATTCATCTTCCTTTCTGCCGAAAGCACAGAGTTCTTAACATAACTGCTGACGGCTGGCATGGCCCCAGCACAGAATTTCAGCCAGGGCCCAACAATCAGGAGTCTGCAGGCTGGACCCACGGCGCACACACATCACCTTCCATGTGCCCAAGGTCAAGCTGTTTAAATTCGGAGGCCCCGATTAATCTGCAAAGCGGAAGTAAGGTGCACTGTGCACATCTCACCAAGTGAGAATCAGGTAGTCCTTTCATAAGCTATAAAGCACCAAATACACCTTAGAGGTCTTACCTGTTTTATTTCTATCACTCTAAAGAAGTTTCACCACCAACAAGGGTATCGAGGATTGAGCTGAGAAGGAATAAGAACAAAAACTGTGCTCTGAACATATTTTCTTACCAACGGATGTTTATCCTATCTGTGGGATGCAGTGACATTTGAGAAAGTGCTGATTACTTAAGAGCCCTGGTGGGTGAAGTTTTGACTCTGCACCAAGAAAGCCCCAGACACCATGCCTGGGCACCCTGCCGCAGAGGAACAGGTTTACTCTTCACCCTCTCATGGCCTGATTCACAGGCCACGAGTCTTCTCTCATCTTGTCTCCTGGCAATTCATTCTCCAGACACCCATCATACGAGTTTTTCTAAACTGCACGTCATCCTGTCAATCCTCTGCTTAACTGCTCCTCCACAGAGGCCCCACGGCCTGTAGGCCAAGTTTACACGCCACAACTCTGCATGCAAGGCCATCCACAATTCAACTTCCATCCAGGTTAAAATCACCATTCATTGCAGCCCTGACGTCGTCTCCTCCCCAAACCTGGTACTTTCTCACACCTCTGTACCTCCCCCCAACCCGCGCCATACATAACCTGCCTCTTCCTTGCCTCTATTACCCGACAACTGAAACTGCAGAACCAGTTCAAAAGTTCTTTTTCTCCAGGAGGCTTCTTTGCCTGACAAGCCCCTTTGGTCAGGTCTCTGTGCCCACTGGAGAGGCTGCACAATGTGTTCAGAGGTGCTCGCTGAACACACAGACAATGCCTGTCCTTTGCCGGGGGTGGAGAGAGGCCACGGAAAGGCCTTGGGTTTGTTTGCTTTTATCAATCCAAAAGCAAGGACAGTGGAGAGTGGGAGCCCGAGCTCCTTCAGGAACTTGGCTAAGAGGACAGCTGATGAGACATGCAAGGTCAGTGGGGTCTGCTGACTTCTGATTTCCTCCTAGCACCAGAAGGCAAAAACACTGTATGTGTTCAGAGCCCTTCCCAGGCTCTGAACAAGTCAGTGCCCCCAAGATCTGGTATAAAACTCACATTAGAGGGATACCACAGTCAAATTCTCACCATATAATCAGAAATTAAGTCGATAGCATTGCGTGCAATCCATATGCAAAAACAAAGAAACTATGGTCAAATCATCATGTCAAAATATGGAGTGACACAGGCAGGGGAGCAGTCAAAATGTAGGGGTAACCTAGGCAGAAGAGCAGTCAGATGAGACCCAGGAAGCTTGGAGTCGCAGGGATGCGGACTGCAGCGGGCACTTAAGTGAGCACAGTTGTTGTTCCAACCACTTAGTATCTGCAATCAAAACAGCACTTTGTGCAACTGCTGAACCCCCTACGAACACGTGAACATAAGCCTCTAGAGGAAGCTTCCACAGATTACACACACAAACACACACACACACACACACACACACACACACACCTGACAAAGAACAGGCATGTGATGTCAGCTGAGCCTCCAAGACCTCACCCCTCGGGCGGCTCTGACAGGAGAGTGGCATGGAAGCCCTTAGTCCTCAAGTCACACACTGTGAAGATGGGATCCCACAGGGCTGGCAATGAGGCGCCAACCACCTGGAACTGAAGGAAGTGGACACAAGCAGGAGAGGCTGGCTTTCAGGGCGACAGAGACCCGGTCCTGGCAGAGTTCCTGTCACCCGTCCTTCTCGCACTTTAATTACACAGGCAATAAATTCCCCTTTTTGCCTGAGTTCAGACCGGGTTACTGTCACTGGCCCAAAACTCCACCCACAGTACACTCCACGCGGCCCCTCTCTCTCACCACCGCATTCCCCTCCATCCCTTGCCAGACACTCTTTGCCTCCTTATGAAGATGTGTCCATGTTCAACAGGAATACATCTCTTTTAACAACAGTTACCCAAAACTGCTTCAAGGATCTCCCTGGCGGTGCAAGAGGTTAAGTCTCAACACTATGAAGCTATCAGCTGCCACTGAACCATGAGTTCAATCCCCAGCCAGGGAGCTTCCCACATGGCACGGCAGACCTCTCCTGTCTCGCCCGCTGCTCCCCTCAGCAGTGTATTTCAGTAGATCCCCCTGTTCTGCTTCCCACTCTGTCTCTGGTGCATACACAAACACACACACACACACACACACACACACACACCCCCTCTGGCCTACACCCCAGCTCTTGGATGCATAAAGAAAAAATAAATTTAAAAATAAATAAATAAAATGTTTGCACTGTCTGAGTCAATACCTCACTCCCTAGCATCTAACCCTGGAATTTCAAAAGGAAACACCTTTATGGCCAAAAATGTTCATTATGGCACTAAACAGTCAAATGTCTCATGGGAGGAAGTTATGAACTAACGCCTAGGAAATCTCTTTAGTGAAGAGTAGGCAGCATTTGACACACTCACCGTGGAGCCTGCACAAGCTGGTCAGACAGAGCAAGTGGTCAAAGAGCACAGGACGGTGCTGGGCACCTGGCTATACGGAAGCCAGGCTGCACCAGACCCGAAGGCTGATACTGGTAAATAGAACGATGTCCTGCATGAGGGTGGTGGAATCACAGACGGCATTTCTTATTCTCCTAAATTTTCACTATTGCCCCCTTAACGTCTGTTAAGATTTTTGTTAAAATATACAAAGCATGCGGGGCCTCCCTGGTGGCACAGTGGTTGAGCGCTGCACTGTGGAGCTGTCGGCAGCAGCGATGCGAGTTCGACTCCCAGCCAGGGAGAATCCCACATGGTGCCGCAGACCTCTCCTGCCTCACCCGCTGCTCCCCTCAGCAGTGTATTTCTGATCTGCCTGTTCTGCTCCCCACTCTGTCTCTGGTGAACCCTCTCGCCGCCCCACACCTCTGGCCTATAACCCCAGCTTGTATGTATAAATAAACAAATCTTTAAAATATATATATATATATATATATATATATATACACAAAGCATGCGTATTTCAGTTCTCTTATCAGTGTCTGCATTAGGATTTCAAACTACGGATGCTGTCTGGGTCTGGAGCTTTCTTGGTAGAGTCAAAACTTCATCCTGCCAAAAGCAACCATGGCAGACTCAACCTCTGACCCTAAGGACTCTCTTCACCCTCTCTCCTCCACCGTCCCGTGCCCCAGCTCCGGGCAGGTCATCCAATCAACCTGAGCGCCGCTGCTGAGCGCCAACGAGCCCGCCCACTCAAACCCCGTCCTGCCTGACTGCACCAACGCTACGATCTGTGCGCCTCTCAAGGCACGGAACACTTAAGTTTAAATACACTATAAAATCTAAAAGAGAAACTATTTCATGCCAATCAATTCAGAGAAAATCTTTTAAATGCTAATACCCCAATGCTTAATAGTCTTTTAAAAAAAATGACTCTCGTGTCAGGGAAGCAGGGTATAACGTTTCTGGAGAACAATTTGAGTACATCTATGAAATTGCCATAGAAATAGTCATCTCCTGACTGGATCAAGAAGATGTGGTACATATACACAATGGAATACTATTCAGCATACAAAAAAGACAAACACATGCAATTCGCAGCAACATGGATGGACCTAGAGGGGATCATGATCAGTGAAATAAGCCAGAAAGAGAGAGAAAAATATCGAATGGTTTCACTTATAACAGGAATATAGGGGAGCCAAATAAGAAAGCAACATTCAGCAGGGAGGGAGGGGA
>PVIJ01002400.1:44264-162464 GCA_004024925.1 Scalopus aquaticus | reverse complement strand
GGGTAGCCCACCACCAATTCACCCGTGATCCATCTCCATGGTCCCTTGTGTTCTTTTCTATTCCATTTTGTGCCCTTTCCCTTCCCTCCCTCCGGCTCCTTCCTCCCCCCCTCCCCCCCCACTGATTGTCTCTCTCCCACCCGGCCTCCCTATAGTCCTGTTATAAGTGAAACCATTCGATATTTTTCTCTTTCTTTCTTTGCCAGATGTTCTTAATGAAGACAATGGGACATATGGCCCGAAGAGGGTATCATGTTCCTTTCACTCAGCTTTGGCCCTTCTGTTCTATCCTACAGCCACCTCTTAATCTTTGAAAATTATCAACTTCTGTTCTTTGAAAAATCTTGTTGCATCTGTGCAAGTGTAGAGAGATTAACCAACCCAAAATTATAGAGTCGGTAAGTTGTGTAGCCAGGGTTTAACCTGACTTGACTTATGCTCTATACAATACTATAATGAGGTAAACCTGAAGTTGTGTAGATAAGGTTTTAAAGGTATGATAGATTTCTAAAACCAAAAAAAAAATAGCTAATATTGAGCACTTACAATAGCTGGGAATTTTTGTAAGCATTTTACATGTATTCATGCATTTAATATTCAGTACAACTATACCAGGTGATACTGATATTACCCTGTTTAACAGATGAGGAAACTGAGGCACAGAGACATTAAAGAATATGATTAAGGTCACATAGCTAGTAAATTTTGAAGCCAGGTTTCACCTAAGCATTTGATTTCTAGATTTCTTGTTTTTAACTCTTACATTATACTTTTCTCACAGTTGGTAAATGATATATTAGATATAGAGACAGATAAACTGATAGTTTATCAATTACTAGCTTTGTGATCTTGAACCAATTTCTCAAACTCAGACTATAGCCTTATTCCCCAAAAGGGGGATTTAAAAATCCTTATTATTGGATCAGTTTATACAAGGCTTTGAAAACACATAGCTTGGAATTGGTAGAGCCAGAATTGAACCCAAGCTCTGAACTCCTACACCACTCAGCTTCTAGAACTATAAACTTTGAAATCAGCCACACTTAATTAATTAATATATTCCCCCTCCCTCACACTTAATTTAAACTCAACTCCCTTAATTGCTATATGAAGCTGGGGAAGTTATAGTATGTTATCAGTGAGGTGTATAATGAAGTATTTCTGGAACATTTTTAGTGAGAATAATGTGTATGTGAAATAATGTGTAGGTAAAGTGCCCAGTAGTATGGTAGTACATAGTAAACTGAGGCTAGTATTTCAGTTGAGAAGCTTCATCAGATCATAAATGAAGGGACCATCTAGAAGAAGATATTCTTAATGAATGACATGGTAAATATTCTTTCAGTTCAACCACTTAATGATCTCCAGTCCTGAAAAATGCACTGTTATACATAGCTCACTGTCAGAGCTTTCTTGATTTGATTACATGTGATTTTAGCTAATATTTTCTTCCCAGTCCTTTTTTCCCATTGTCTTTTTCATGTTGTGGTTTTTTTCTTTATTCACGTAAAATAAGAACTTTGTGGTGGTACCCTATGTGATTTAGCATTGAAACCTTGCTTTACACAGCCAATGCTATCTTTGTCGAGGAGTTATTTATAATGATGTTGTTTGATGTTTCAATAATAAAACTTAAGTTTTTGTGCTTTTATAATTTTACCTGGTATTACCTAGCATATACCTAGCAATTAGTTCAGAAGGACATATTTATACTCATTTTTCTATTAGTTAAAGGGGATTTTATAGGATTGATACCCCCAAGTTCTTTTTCAATAGTTTGTATGTATATAAATTTATATATGGATTCAGGAAAAGACAAAAAAATTTTTGAGTGCTTATTCTTCTGATGGTACAGTTACAAGTCATTTTCTTTCTTTTTCACGATATTTTCCAGCTCTATTAAAATTATAAAATTAATCTAAAAAGTCCCATTACTTAAAGTTAATTTTTTTTAAATAAAATTTGTACTGCTTTTAATTTCAATTTTATTTTTAAGGTTTCCTTCAAGCAGGATGGTACCTTTCTACTTTCCGCCATCAAAATGTGCACTTTGGAACCCTGCACCAATTGGAAATTTTGTCTACTTACATCTCAATTACTACAGGTATCTTTTTTTTTTTTCAAATCAAACCAGTGTAAACAGGAGTCAAAGAATATATAAGGCAAAGTTGACTACTCTGATTAACTACTCAAGTTGTTGGGGTTTTGGGTTGTTTTTTTACTTTTCCATTCAGATTCGGCTTCCTCTTGACTCTGTTCCTCATGATTTTGAGAAACAACTTAATTTCACAATTAAAAACTCTGCAGATCTAAAGTTACAAGTGTTATAGAAATTAAAAAGAGACAAAATGTAGTGAAAACTTGAAAGGGCATTTGGAGAGTATTAAAACGATAAAACTGATTTTGAGTGGCTAGCCCATATTAAAAAAAAAAAAACAATATTACGGTTATGGTCAGCATCTTGAGAGAAAGACATAGAAGCTTAGATTTCAATAATAGAAAATTGGGGCCTTCCTGGCGAAGGCATTAAGTCTCAATGCTATCGCTGTGACCACCTGAGTTTGATCTGTGACCTGGGAGCTGACCCTGTGGCACAGTAGACCTCTCTTCTTGCCCACTACTCCCCTCAGCGGTATATTTCAGTAGATCTGCCTGTTGTGCTCCCTACTCTGTCTCTGGTGAATCCTCTTACCCCTGCACCTCTGGCCTACACCCCAGTTCTTGAATGCATAAATAAATAAAAATAAATCTTTTAAAAAAATAAAGTAATAGAAAAGTGAGATCCATTGAAATTTTGTGTATAAGGAGCTACTTGTTAAAAGTAGAATTCTTTGGGGCCTCCCTGGTGGCACAGCAGATTAAGTCGCAGCACTATGAAGCTATCCAGAGCCACTGCAGCATGAGTTCAGTCCCTAGCCAGGGAGCTCCTCACCTGACCCAGCAGACCTCGCCTGTCTCTCCCACTGCTCCCCTCAGCAGTGTACTTCGGTAGATCCGCCTGTTCTGCTCCGCCTCTTTCTCTGGTGAATCCTCTCACCATCCCACACTGTGCTACACCCCAGCTTGTATGCATAAATAAATAAATCTTTTTAAAAAAAAAAGGTAGAATTCTTTGGGGCCTCCCTGGTGGCTCATGGGGTTAAGTCTCCGCGCTCTGAAGTTACTGCAGCCACTGCAGCACAAGTTCCATCCCTAGCCAGTTTGCTGACCCACCTGGTGCAGCAAACCTCTCCTGTCTCTCCCACTGCTCCCTTCAGCAGTGTATTTCAGTAGATCGGTCTGTTCTGCTCCCCACTCTGTCTCTGGTGAATCCTCTCACACCCCACACATCCCCCACACCTACAGTTCTTGTATGCATAAGTAAATAAATAAATCTTTTTTAAAAAAGTAGAATTCTTCTAAGAATTCTGGATCATAGTGGGGAGAACCTAGAGTCAGCCTAGTTGTGAACTGATTTTCTGTAATGTTAGCAACACAGACTTACGCCATAGTGGTTTAAGATGCTGTAACTGGAGTAAAATTCCTGGAGGGTTCAATCCTAATTCTGCCAGTTCTTCTTTCTCTGACCTCAGTGAAGAAGCCATAGGTCAGTTTCCTTGTTTATAGAATGAGTATAATGAGAAGTTGTTTTGTAGTACACTTACAGGGATTAAATGAGACAGACTCTGTAAAGCAGCAGTTGGTACAGTGCCTGGAACATAGGAACTATTCAGGTTATGGTAGCTTCATTAGGATTTAGAGTAGAGTAGCAGTATTAACATTTAGAGGAAAGAGGAAAATAAGGTGTTTTTGTTTTTTTTTTAATTTATTTATTTATGCATACAAGAACCGGGGTATAAGCCAGTTGTGTGTGGGGGTGGTGGTGGTGAGAGGATTTACTAGAGACACAGTGGGGAGCAGAACAGGTGGATCTACTGAAATACACTGCTGAGGGGAGCAGTGAGCGAGGCAGGAGAGGTCTACTGAGTCATGTGGGAATCTCCCTGGCCGGGGATCCAACTCGTGCTGCAGTGGCTGTGGATAGCTTCATACTGCTGAACCTTAACCCGTCGTGCCACCAGCGAGGCCCCGAAATAATGTGTTTTAAAGAAACAAGTTTGTAGCATTTGATGTTCTACTAAATAGAGGAACTGAAGGAAAGATAAGTCAAAAAGAATTTAAATTCTAGGTTTCACTTATAGCAGGAATATAGGGGAACCAAATAAGAGAGAGACATTCAGCGAGGGAGGGGGAGGATAAGGGCTCAAAACAGGGGAGAAGAGAGCACAAGGCACTGTGGTGACGGTTCATGGGTGAATTGGTGGCCGGAAACCTACGGGGAATACACAATAATGGAAAAGACATAAATAATAATAACAATTAAAAAATATTAAAAAAACACCCGCCCGCCTCCCCCAAAAGAATTTAAATTCCAAACCAATTTGCAATGGAGGATGGTCTCATTGACAAAAAAAGGTCTGTGGAATTTCAGTTAAATATTTATTAGATTTATTCATTCTTTTCTCCATGTCTCCTAGGCTATCATTTTTATTTTCTATTATCTTTCTGTGCTACATTTTGAGTCTTTTGTTTTTCAGCTCTGCTCATTTTCTCTTTAGCTGTGCTTAGTTGTTATCTAATCAGCTCATTTAGTTTTTGTTTAGTGTGGAAGGGTACTGTATATGTGAAAGATTACTTATACATGCACAGTTTATGGAGAAGTTTATACTGAGAACTTTAGATTTGCAGAGTATTTTAACTGTGAAATTAAGTTGTTTCTCAAAATCATGAGGAACAGAGTAGCAGAATCTGAGTGGAAAAGTAAAAAACCAACCAAAAATCCCAAAATCTTGGTTAATCATAGTAATCAACTTTGCCTTACACATTCCTTGACACCTGTTCACATTGGTTTGATATGGAAAAGTTTATAAGCATTTGTGTGTCTTTGCCCAGTTGATTATATTATCTATTTAATTTTTAAAGGACTGGATATATATAGGCATATATATTAGTGTTTTGAAACAATCAGCCATTTATTATTATTTTTAAATATTTATTTTTATTTATTTTTGCATATAAGAACTGGGGTGTAGGCCAGAGGTGTCGGGGGTAAGAGGATTCACCAGAGACAGAGTGTGGAGCAGAACAGGCAGATATATTGAAAGACACTGCTGAGGGGAGCAGTGGGTGAGACAGGAGAGGTCTGCTGTGCCATGTGAGTCAATTTCCTGGCTGGGGATCAAGCCCAAGCCGCAATGGCTGGTGATAGCTTGATGACTGACACTTTAACCCCTGTGCCAACAGGGAGGCCCGTATACTCTTTATTTCTGTAAGTTCCTTGTGGTTTTTTAAAATTTGCTTGGTATTTTTTGACAATATCTTCTTTGCTCACATTTTCAAGTCCATTTTACATTTCTTTAAACATTAATCATTTATTCATACTCTATATTCAGGAGTAATAGTATCTAAAGTTTATAAACAAAAAAAAGGTAGCTTGGTCTCAGGTTTTTGACTCCTAATGTGATTCATAAAATTAAGTGCATGTCTGGAAAACAATTATAACTTTAATGTCTGCTTATTACAGTTCTGATTTATGTAGCCTATCCTACACCCTGTCTTTGACCGTAGGATTTCCCAAAAATGATCTTTCTATACATTTTTAAAACTATGTTATATTTCAGACAGCATTTTGTGGAAGGAGGGTCTTTTTGTGTATCAGATCCACCTTGTTCATAAAAGACTTTCGTTATTTTTC
This sequence comes from Scalopus aquaticus, assembly GCA_004024925.1. NCBI lineage: Eukaryota > Metazoa > Chordata > Mammalia > Eulipotyphla > Talpidae > Scalopus > Scalopus aquaticus. Next base: position 156,730 of record PVIJ01002400.1, on the reverse strand, counting down.
AGAAATCCAAAACTTGTGGTAACTGAAAAGACTATCCGACTTGCTTGTCGTCATGCTAAACAGAATAAAAAAAATTTTCCGTGCTTTTTACTTGGTTCTCTCACAATAGATGAAGGTAATATACTTAAAACCATATATATTTATATGACTATTATAGACATATTTATTGATTTTTTGACTGTAGTAGAATTTATGTATACTAGGGAGGATTATTATTATTACTGATGCTGATTTTCCTTGCTGTATACCAAGGTTGTGAAGATGAATAAAACTTGAACTACCCATCACAGACTTCACAGTCTGGTCAGATGGAAGAATATATATGCAAGTCATTTTTGAAAATAAGAGTTTAGTGTGCCATTAGTAAAAACAACATGTTTTACTATAATGTAGACTTGCTTGATTGATTTCATCTTTTTAATTGGCAGGCTATATAGTAACAGCTATTTTTGTTCTTCAGATGAAGAAGGTGTAACATTGACAGTAGATCGCTTTGATCCTGGTCGAGAAGTACCTGAATGCTTAGAAAGAATGCCTACTGCTTCTCTTCCTGGGGACTTTGTGATTCCATGCAAAGTTCAAACTCAAGGACTTTGTTCAAGAGAAATAATAGTTCATAATGCAGATGACTTCAGTTCAACTTTTAAAGTGAGAGTTGTTGATAACTTGATCTGTGTGTGTGTGTGTGTGTGTGTGTGTGTGTGTGTGTGTGTGTGTGTGTGTGAGAGAGAGAGAGAGAGAGAGAGAGAGAGAGAGGTATAATTGACATAACATATTTAGTTTCAGTTGTGATTATTCTTAATTCAATGTAACAAGCAAACATTTTATAATATGCTATATTTTAACAGTCCCATACGTAGTCATCATAATTTCTGATTGGATGTTGACCTAAAATGCAATTAAATGTTGTTTCTGAGGCAGAGATTATAGGAAGGGGATAAGGATAGTATTTCAGAAGTACAAACTGTGACCAATATAGCAATGTGTAAGATGTACTCAGAGGCATGTTAGGGTAGAATTTTGCTGGATTTGTGGGCAGTCAGACTGGAGTATTTGTTTGACTAGCTTATAGGAAGCCTTGTCTTCCAGGCTAAAGAATTTAATTGTTATTGAATGGGCCTGTACAGTCACTGAAAGTTTCTGAAAAAAGAAAATAACATCTAGGGTAACTAATCTGATAGGACAGATTGACTATAAAGTCAGAATGAATAGTTAAACTATTATAGTTGTCAGGTATGTATTTGAGGGTGGGTTATTAACCAGTGAAACTTAGAGAGGACACAGTGGGCATAAGCAACTACAGAGGGAAAGCTAGCTTGATAGTTTGAGCTAACAAGAGAAGAATCAAAGAGGAAATGGACTTCAGATTCTCTGGAACAAAAAAACTTAATGTCCATTGTTTCCCATGTAATAATTATTGGAAGTGGTGTTCCCCAATAAGAATTTGAAATGCTGCTGGAAATATGTGGTCGAACTTGATGTAATAAATCATACTTACCTTCACATAATTATACATACAACCTTTTGGTTACATGGAAGAAATAAGAGAATTTAAATGTTGCAAATCAGAAGTCATTTATTTTTTAGTGTAAGAGATGTATGTGTTTATGTGCCAGTATGAAACAAAACCTGGACACATTTCAAAGTTGTAAAGTAATTGCATAATCTTGATTCCTCAGGCTCTGCAGCACCATGTATGTAGCAAAGACTCCTTGGATTGTGGTAAACTGCTTTCCCTAAGAGCATGTATCACTTCCCGGGAGAATTTGGACAGTGTGGATTTTGACTTGCATTGGGCAGCGGTAACTCTGGCAAATACCTTTAAATGCACACCTGTGAAGCCCATCCCCATTATTCCAACAGCTCTGGCAAGAAACTTGAGCAGTAATTTGAATATTTCTCAAGTTCAAGGTACCTATAAATATGGGTAAGTAAAAGATCTGTTAGTCCAAAGTTTTAAATATTGGTTGTATTGGTATGTTTTCATGATGTCCATATAACATGAAATGATTGCAAAGTTAGTTTACATGCAAGAGATCTGTGGTATAAGATAAATAACCAAGAAAGGGGAAAAATTAAATTGTTCATTTTTTCTAAATATAACTTATTTTTCTTTCAGAGTTTGCCCACCCCAAGAAAAATTAGGTTATAAATTACATTAAAATTGGTTGTATTTTGTGATTTCAACATATGAGGAAGTGTCCCCTTTAACATTTTACCTAGGTTTTAGAGCATTGTCTTTTTTTTTTTCCTGGTTTTTTTTTTTTTTCTAACTATACTTTGACTATGCGCCTAATAGAGGCTGGAGAATTAATTTACAATATGTACTTCAAAGTGTGAATAATGGGCATTACAGATAAAGGACATAGTTAAATAAAAATTTACAGTACTTTGTAGTACTCTGGCTGATCAAATTGTCAGCCATTTGAAGGTGGAGTTTCCTCATGCAGCTAGGACAGCATCCTCTCTAGCTTCCTATCACCACTCTTAGTATCTTAGGAAATGTAAGCCCAGTCGCGTTCTCTCTGATCCTCAGCAGGCCTGCTTCCCTGAATCTTCATTTACTTTCTCTAACTATTGTCTACTCAGCTATGTTAGACAATGTAGGCAACCCCTGCTTCAAAGTCTAAGCAATTGGCTTCTGGCTTCCTTTCCCACTGACTCCACCCTAATTCCTGTTAGATCTCTAGAGCCAAAAATGTTTGCCAAAGTACACTTAACTCCAAGTCTTGTCTTCTGAAAGTGCCTCTTCAAACAAGGATAAGAAAAAGAGGCGGCCTCCCTCATGGCACAAGGAGTTAAGTCTCAGTACTATGAAGCTATCAGTAGCCACTACAGCACAGGTTTGATCCCCGGCCAGGGAGCTTCCCATATGGTTCAACAGACCTTTCCTGCCTCTCCTGCTGCTCCCTTCAACAGTGTACTTCAATAGATCCGCCTGTTCTGCTCCTAACTCTGTCTCTGGTGAATCCTCTCACCAACCCACACCTCTGGCCTACATCCCAGCTTGTATGCATAAATAAATAAATCTTTAAAGAAAAAGGTTTTTCTCTTCAGAGGGTTCCTGGAAGAGCAGGAAAGGAATTAAGACTCATGTGCTGACCAGAGCACCTTTCTGATTAGATGAGCACAACGGAAGAAGTGTTGGTATATTCCAGAATAATGGAGTTGAAGTGGAACATTCAATTAATTAAGTGGAACCTTTAATTCTCTTACAGTAGTAGAGAGTTGCTTAATTGGGGTATTAAAATTTGTGTTGAAATTAACAAAAAATTTATTTTACTGAGTGCTATGTTCATCTACTAATGAACCATAAATTTACCTTTCTTTGAATTTTTCTGTGGTCCCTTGGGATGCCAATAATAACACAAGAGGGCCTCCCTGGTGGCGCAGTGGTTAAGCGCTGCGCTGTGGAACTGTCGGCAGCGGCGACGCGAGTTCGACGCCTGGCCAGGGAGAATCCCACATGGCGCGGCAGACCTCTCCTGCCTTGCCCGCTGCTCCCCTCAGCAGTGTATTTCTGATCTGCCTGTTCTGCTACCCGCTCCGTCTCTCGTGAACCCTCTCGCTGCCCCACACCTCTGGCCTGTACCCCAGCTTGTATGTATAAATAAAAAATAAATCTTAAAAAAAAAAATTCTTTAAAAAAAATAATAATAACACAAGATAGTCTTCTAGTTACCTATTCTTCTCACCCCATCCTACTTAAAATTGTTTATTAAATTTGTGACATTTGCCTGTTTCTTTGACCACATTCATATGTTTACCCTAAAACTTACTAGGGTCCATATGGAATAGAAACTTTTAGAAACAGGAATTAAAAAAATAAAAAAACATCAGGTTTTCTGTTCATTAAGTATGTTATCATGTAAACATCACGTAGGTGAATATAATGTGGGCTTATATATTCTGGGCAAGTAAAGCAGAAAGGTATGTCCAATTCACCTGGGAAAATCACAGGAAAGCCGGTTCTTTTAAAGAATAGGAATTTATCAGTTGATCAAGGCAGAAGAGCTTTCAAAGTAGGTGTATCATTGTTACATAGATCTGCCAACTCAGACTTAATCATCTTGTCACATGGCCTGATAAATTCATTATCAGTGTTTTAGTACTATTATAGCAATAAAATATTCTATTGATAGTAGGACTATCAAGACTTTGTATCATGAAGGACATTATTTTTGTGTGTGTTTTAAAGCCACAACAATAAAATTAACTCTCAAGAATCCTGCAGTTATTCATGTCCCTAAAACTTACTGTCACTAATGAAACACAAAGTATAAATGTAACATAATGGCCTTTTATGGAAAAACAGGGTTTTGGGTTCTATCATGATAGCTCCAAAGTTTTTTGAGAGTGGTTGGAGGAATATAGAATATGTTATGGTACATGGTAGGCTGAATATTCTTCATCTAATTGACTTTATGATAAGTCATGTTATACTTCCACACTTCTAGTAATAGGAAAATCACTCTTCTCAGGGAAACCTATTCTATTTGATTCTGAAATTGTCAGCCTTGATTTTATAGTACTTTTGATTAAAATAAGTTGATACTTACAAAGCAAAACTTTTTAAAAAGGAGTGTAATCTTCAATGTCATTTTAGTAGCAATGTTTAGATATTAAATCTGTCTAATCTTTTCCTCTTATTGGAGTAATTTTCTGTATTTTGACCTGTTTATGTATGCATGTGTGTGATTGAGAAAATATCATTTAAGTGACCTCCCCTACCTAGAAGATGCTTCTTTAGCACCCAGATAATCTTGCTTAGGTAAAAAGGAGCTACTTTCAATTGTTTTTACATGAGTGTTTTCCATTTAGATACCTTACAATGGATGAAACTCGCAAATTGTTACTTTTGTTGGAATCTGATCCCAAGGTTTATTCTTTGCCATTAGTGGGAATGTAAGTATTGCATTATTTATGGAAACCTTTCAGCCGCCTATGCGTTCAAATGTATAAGCGTGTGAATCAGCTATTCTGTGAATATGTGATACTTAGATCACCTTCATAATTCTCAAGGATGAATGATTCCTGAACTTTTTTGTCCTATAGCAGAAATAGTTAAAACAAGAGATTTTATCTAGTTTAAGAGCTCTACCATATGAAAACGATAAAGTTGAATTTTTCTGGTTGACTTTGAAACCTTAGAACCCTATTTCTTTATCCTTCCCCAATATCCCAAAACCTTGAACAACCCAAGGCCCATAGTAACTGTTTAAAATTCATTGCCAGGCAATTTCTCAGAAATTCCTTTTAGTGTTAATGACTTTCTCTTTATGGTTAATGGCTAATCACATGTAAACAAATTATTTTGTCAGAAATTTATATTCAGTATTTACTGAGTGCTTACCATATGCATTGTATTATGTTTGGAACTGGGTTGGGATTTAAAGTGCCTCAAGAAATTTATAATCAAGGTAAGGTGATATAATAATCAAATATTCACACACAAAAAGGTAAATAGTAGGGAATTAAATCATTTACTATACAATAAGCAGTGGACAGAGAGTATCAGGAGACTGTTTGTAAGGGAGACTAGGAGACATTTTGTTAGAGGAAGGCAAACTTTAGCTGGGCCTGAATAATAGATAATAATAGATAATGTCTGGATAATAGAAAGGATGCTTGGTGGGGGAGAAAACCCATGTGGAATAGTATGTACAAAGTTAAAAAATGAGAATTGACAAATGTTCTGTGAACCATGGGATCTGTTAATAGTCTATTTGCTATGGTCCTGGTATTTTCTATGGGTTTTGATGGTAAGTATGTATCTACTAAGATTCTGCTGTGTTTCAGGCTACCTATATGTTACCGCATTTAATCCTCTCAGTAACTATAGAGTTTTAGGCTGCTAACTTCATTCTCCCCTAATTCAGCCCGTTTTTCCAGGCCAAACTGACTCCAATTGATTCCTGTCTTCACCTCTATTAACCATTTTTTCTCCTACCACTTTCCATTTGCCCTTCATCTCCGATGGAGGACAGAAAGAAAGCAGAACTATCTATTCATCTGTTTTCCTTCTTAATTATAAGCGTATTCAGCATTCATAGATTTCTTAGGTATAAGGCCTTTAATGCATTTCTGGTACATGCCAAGAATCTCTGTCATACTATTTTAAGAAGAACATAATCTAAAGTATATTAAGTATTAATATGTAAAAGGCTATAATTTTAATTTCTATTTTTTGTTTTAGTTGGCTGTCTGGGATTATACATATCTATAGTCCTCAGGTATGGGCTTGCTGCTTGCGATACATGTTTAGTTCTTCCATTCAGGAAAGGCAAGTGATATTTTCTTCAGTGATGTGTGTGTGTGTGTAAAGTTTTTTTTTTCCCACCAGATTGTCATTTACTTAGGTTAATTATATTTTTCCTAGACATTTTTATAAAGTCAGACTTATCTTTTTTCTATTTTGCTTAGAACGGATTTGCTCAGATGTTATTATAGTTATGCTTTTTACATTTTATTTCATTTTTACAAGGCTATTTTCAGTAAAACAAATGTTTGTTGTAGTATATTAGTTCAGTTGAGTCTTATCCATGATTGCTCATGTTTTAAGTTCTTTTTTTTTTTTAAGATATATTTATTTATGTGTAGAAGAACTTGAGTATAGGCTGGAGGTGTGGGGAGTGAGAGGATCACCAGAGAAAAAAATGGGAAGCAGAAAAGGTGGATCTACTGAAATACACTGCTAAGGGGAACAGCGGGGGAGACAGGAGAGGTCTGTTGCACCGCTCTATGTGGGTTAGCTCCCTGGCTAGAGATCGAATTCAGGCCACAGTAGTGATAGCGTGATAGTGCTGAGATTTAATGCCTAGGCCACCAGGGAGACCCCCTTTTTAAGTTCTTGTTGGCAGTAATTGCTCAATTTTAATTTTAAGACTCTGTTAGTCTGTGTTCAGTCTGAAACATTAGGCATTTTCTTTGAAATTTGGTCTTTCCTTTACCGCTACTCCTTTCAAGGAGGTTTGAACCAAAGAGGAGGCAGCACCACCTAGTATGGCTTATCTGGTACTTTATAGCATTCTTACTAAGGGGTGCAGAGTAAGTGGTCTGACTCCAGGAGAGGAGTTGGCAGAATAAGAATTCTTTCTTCACCATTTGGTTTTGTTAGCAGTCTAATATAGTCCTAAATTGTTTTTTTTTTTAACATTTTACAAAGAAGCAACTACTAAAAGTACTTTTAAATAGTTTTAATATATACTTAGAGAACTCTTGATGATTTTATAAAATGTGTTGAGTCATGTAGTGAATAATAAAATTAATATTTATTTTTATTTAAATATCTACTTTAGAACTCTAGAAAATCAGTAATGATAATGTTGGCTGGATAGTCACTAATAAAGAATAAGGAGGTCTGAGAGATAATATAGAATAGTAAAGTGGAAAAAAAAACCAATATAGTCAAATAAAAAAATAGGAATTGCAAATAGTTTGTATAGTATGGTCTCATTTTTGTTAAATTGTAATGTTTGTGTATGCCTGTGGTGAAACTCTGGAAATATATACACAAACTTGAGAGTTGGGTGGGGTGGTTTTTACTTTCATTTTATACATTCCTATTTTATTTGAAATTTTATAGGAAATGTATATTTCATAAAGTGTATTTTAAAAATCAATAAATAACATTAAAAAGTAAGCTGATAGGGCCTCCCCGGTGGCGCAGCGGTTAAGCGCTGCGCTGTGGAGCTGTCGGCAGCTTCGACGCGAGTTTGACGCCCGGCCGGGGAGAATCCCACATGGCGCGGCAGACCTCTCCTGCCTTGCCCACTGCTCCCCTCAGCAGTGTATTTCTGATCTGCCTGTTCTGCTACCCACTCCGTCTCTGGTGAACCCTCTCGCCGCCCCACACCTCTGGTCTGTACCCGAGCTTGTATTTATAAATAAAAAATAAACCTTTAATAAAAAAAAAAAAAGTAAGCTTATATTGGCTGTCAAGTTTTCTTCTAAAATTGGACTCTTTCATCAGTCTATTAATAGTACTGTGAGACTCACTTAAAACAGTGCTGCTATCCTCAGAAAATTTTAACTAAATGTCTTTTTTTTCCAGAGTTTTTTCAGAATCTGGAAATTTCATTGTAGTTCTCTATTCTGTGACACATAAGGATCCTGAGTTTTATGAATGCCTCCATTGCAATGACAGGTTACCTGACCTTCAATTCCAGCTAGTCACCAGCAAGGAATCACTACATTTTTTCAAAGTAAGTGATTTGTTTATCCAGTCCACTAGTGACTGTTTAGACTTATGTGTTCACTGAACCCAGTGTTCTTTACCCTTTAAAATAGTAACTGAAACTACTAGGCTTTGTTTATTTATAATTGGTGTTAAATGAATATTAGCTTTATTTGCTTTTGGTTAATTTTGTTTCATAAAATTTAGACCGTATCTTCAGAACTGACTTATACTACAGAATTATGTGTTATCCACTGAGTAGCTTGCCCATGTTTTTCTAAAGTCTTTGAAGACTATATCAAGAATTTACATGTATCATTTTATGATATCAAGGGTTAATTTTCATCTTGGTGTTTTCTTTGCCCTGTTATTTTAAAAATGTATAGGTATGACAAATAACTTCTTATCTTTAAAATCAATGTCTATAATAAGTATGCAATAGCATTATGGCTATTCTGGCTATCATAATCGGTTGTTATATATTTAAATATATAAAAGTACACTGAGGTGATGGTCACGGAAAAAGTAGATCATCGAGACCTTAAGTGTCATTATATGAAAACATTCTAAGAGCTCAGTAAAATGATTAGTTCTATGTCTCAGACCAATAATTTTAAAAACTCTTCAATTAGAAAAATACTGATGACCTCTTAATAACTGTTTCTACTCAGATTTTTTTTGTGACTTTGATTTCATTAATAGATTGTTTCAGTTCACGATCAGTTATCTTAGCTAGATCACCTGGATAATTTCTACAGTTTCGACATCAGCACTTCTGCTTCATCATACACTTTTATGTTCTGAAAAGTTTCTTTCCTTAAACCTCTGCTAGCTTCAAACTTTTTCTGCAGCTTTCTTAGCTCTCTTAGCCTCACAGAGTTAGTTGGGCCTTGCCCTGGGTTGGTCTTTGTTTTAAAAGAATGTTGTGGTTTGATCTTCTATCCATATCACTGTATTTTTCTCCATATCAGTATGAGGCAGTTTCTCTCTCTCATCATTCATATGCTTACTGTAGTAGCACTTTTAATTTTCTTCAAGAATTTATCCTTTGGGGTCTCCCCGGTGGCGCAGTGGTTAAGCGCTGCGCTGTGGAGCTGTTGGCAGCGGCGACACAAGTTCAACGCCCGGCCAGAGAGAATCCCACATGGTGCGGCAGACCTCTTCTGCCTTGCCCGCTGCTCCCCCTCAGCAGTGTATTTCTGATCTGCCTGTTCTGCTACCCGCTCTGTCTCTGGTGAACCCTCTCGCCGCCCCACGCCTCTGGCCTGTACCCCAACTTGTATGTATAAATAAAAAATACATCTTAAAAAAAAAAAAGAATTTATCCTTTGCAGTCATAGCCTGGCCAACTATTTGGAACAAGAAGCCTGGCTTTTAAGCCTGTTTCATCTTTTGACTTATCTTCCTCACTAAACTCATTCATCTCTAGCTTGTGATTATAAAGTGAGAGACTCATGACTCTTTCACTTGAACGCTTAGAGGCCATTATAGGGTTACTAATTGCCTAATTTCAATATTGTGTGAATAGTCATAACACACACAACATCTGTCAGTTAGGTTTGCATCTTACATGGGTGTGGTTTGCGGCCCCTTCGAGATAATGACAGCATCAACATAATTACAACATAATATATCAAAAATGACTGAGCACAGTTACTAATAACAGATAAAATAATAATGAAAACATCTGAAATATTGCAAGAACTACAAAATGTAACGAAGACATGAAGTGAATACATGCTGTTGGAAAAATAGCATCCATAGACTTCTTGCTTAATGAGGGTCATCCCCTACAGACTTTCAGGTGTAAAAAATGCAGTAACATGAAGCACAGTAAAACAAAGTATACATTTTTACACAAGCACAATGGAATATTTTTCAGCTATAAAAAAAGAAGGAAATCTTGTCATTCGTAACAATTTGGATGGATCTTGAAGTGACTTAAGTCAGACAAAAAGACAACTGCTTTATGATCTTGTGTGTAGAATCTTTTATAGAAAAAAAAGCAGTTGGCCCTCCATATCCATGGTTTTGATCTGTGGATTCAACCAATCTCAGATTGAAAATACTATATAATTTTACCTGCATGGTTGCATCTGTACTGAATATGTACAGTCATTCTCTAGGCTGTACAGTGTAACACCTATTTATATTAGGCATTTACATGGAGATATGGGTTGGTTTTATGCAACTACTATTCCATTCTACATAAGAGACTTAAGTATTCTTGGATTTTGTTATCTGTGGGGAGTCTCAGAACCAATTTCCTGGGTATGTCAAGGGACAACTGTATCTGTAGATCTAGAAAACAAATTGATGGTTACCAAGGAGTGATGGACTTGGCAGTATTGGACAAAACTGAGTGAAGGTAGTCAAAAGGTACAAAGAAGTCCTGAGGATGTGACATTCCACTTGATGGCTTTAGTCAATAATTGTATTGTGTATCGTATATTGTATATTATATATTGAAAGTATCCAGGAGAATGGAATCTTAAAAGTTCTGAGTACAAGAAAAATAGATTTATAACTGTATGGTTATGGTTATTAATTGAACTTTTTATGGTAGGCATTTTGCAATATATACCAATATAAAATCATTACATGTTTGAAACTAATATTTTATATGTAAAAATGTTATTTAAAAAAAATAAAGGTAAGGCCTCTCTGGTGGCGCAGCGGGTTAAGTCACAGCACTATGAAGCTATCTGCAGCCACTGCAGCACGAGTTCAATTCCCGACCAGGGAGCTTCCCATGTGGCGCAGCAGACCTCTCTTGCCTCTCCCATTGCTCCCTTTAGCAGTGTACTTCAGTCGATCTGCCTGTTCTGCTCCCCACTCTCTCTGGTGAATCCTCTCACCAACCCACACCTCTGGCCTACACCCCAGTTCTTGTATTCATAAATAAATAAATCTTTAAAAAAAAAATAAGGGGGCCTCCCTGGTGGCGCAGCAGTTAAGTGCTGTGCTGTGGAGCTGTCAGCAGCAGCGATGCGAGTTCGACGCCCAGCCGGGGAGAATCCCACATGGTGCGGCAGACCTCTCCTGCCTCGCCCACTGTTCCCCTCAGCAGTGTATTTCTGATCTGCCTGTTCTGCTCCCCGCTCTGTCCCTGGTGAACCCTCTCGCCGCCCCACACCTCTGGCCTGTACCCCAGCTTGTATTTATAAATTAATAAATCTTGAAAAAAAAAATAAAGGAAGGCTAAAGTTATAGAAATAAGAAGTCCTTCTCCCAGTGTTTCAGAGCTACTTTTTATCTAATAGAATTTTCTGATGTTAAGTCACATCTCAAAGTATGACCTGCTTCTTTTCAGAATGTTGAACCTTCTGACAAAAAACCAATCCATTTTGAACTGAGTGCTGAAAGCCAAAATGCAGAAACAGAGTTTTTCAACAAAGTTTCCAAGAATCTTTCAATTAAGAGGTAATAGATAAGTTTTTATTATCATGTGCTTTTTTTAAGTTACACTCATTAGTTTTGGATGAGTAATTAAAGTAACTTCTCAGTTACTTCTGATGCAGCTGTGTGTGTTATGTATAATAGGTATCTTTGCTTTAAATGCATTCCTTCTTACTCAGATTTTGGATGATAATTTTAATGAAGTAACAACTCTAATGTGGTTCTCATATGAGTTGATTTATTACATGGGAAGAAAGGTATTTGTCAAGAAATCTTGCTTTGGAAGAAACATCCTGTTTTGTTTAATTTGCCTTCTGTTTATTTTTCTCTTCACTGTAATTTTTAAGATAAACTACCATAAAAAAGAATTTATAGTTGTTTCTAAAATTATTAGTTGTTAATAACTAATATTAATATTAGTTGTATCTAAAAAAGATATAGTTGGTTTTTTTTTTGGTCAAAGGATTTTTTTTTTGCATCTATTGAAATGATAAAATGAGGTGTTTGTTGGTTCGTTTGTTTGTTTTTTGTTTCTTTTAAGGTGGAGGATGACAGTTTCATTTGTAGGATGGGAAGAGAGCCTAGATTTTAAAACAACAAAAATCAAGGTCTTCCAACACAGATTAAATAGAAAACAGCTTGTTTTTTCTTTCCCTCCACCAAACCACCTGTGTTCATGACCCAAAAACCTACCCCAAATGGTTTTTAAAAAGTTTTGGAGCTTGGGAATATTAAATAAATATCAGTGGGGTTTTTTTGGGAAGGGGGGGAGGGGAAGGGAGGTCAGTTTATATCTTTTGTAGTAAAGAAAATATTTACTTGTTTAGTCAGGGTTCTCCAGCAAAACAGAAGTGACCCGCAACCCCCCACAGGTGTTTTTTTTTAAGCAATTGGCTCATGTAGTTGTGGAGATGTTCTAAGTCCAACATTTGTAGGGTAGGACAGTAAGCTGAGAAAAGTTGCAGTTAGAGTCCAAATGTTGTTTCCTGGCAGCATTCCGTGTTCTTCGGGAGATTAGTCTGTGTCTTCTTAAAGCCTTCAACTGATTGGATGAGGCTCACCAACATTAGGAAGGATTATCTGCTTTACTCAGAGCCTACTGATTTAAATGTTAATCTCTTATAAACAAATTTCTTCACAGAACTATCTAGATTAATATTTTTTTTTTAATCAATCTTTTTTTTTTTTTTTAAAGATTTATTTATTTATACATACAAGCTGGGGTACAAGCCAGAGGTGTGGGGCGGCGAGAGGGTTCACCAGACACAGAGTAGGGAGCAGAACAGGCAGATCAGAAATACACTGCTGAGGGGAGCAGCGGGCGAGGCAGGAGAGGTCTGCCACACCATGTGGGATTCTCCCCGGCCGGGCGTCGAACTTGCATCACTGCTGCCGACAGCTCCGCAGCGCAGCGCCCAACCGCTGCGCCACCAGGGAGGCCCCTAGATTAATATTTGACCTAATATCTGGGTACCCTAACCTTGTCAGGTTGACATATAGAATTACCTCTTTGGGCCCTCCCTGGTGGTGCAATGGGTTAAGCACAGCACTGTGAAGCTATCCACAGCCACTGCAGCATGAGTTCTATCCCCAGCCAGGGAGCTTCCCACATGGCACAGCCGACCCCTTCTGCCTCACCTGCTGCTGCCCTCAGCAGTGTACTTCAGTTGATCTGCCTGTTCTGCTCCCCACTCTGTCTCTGGTGAATCCTCTCACCACCCCACACCTCTGGCCTACACCCCAGCTTGTATGCATAAATACATAAATCTTTTTTAAAAAATTACCTCTTTGTGTCCCTATTCCAGTTGCCTCATACATTTTATTGCATGCCAGGTAATATGCTAAGGATTGGGGATATGATGGTCAACATGATCTCCTCCTTCATGGACATTATAGTCCTCTGATGGAGTTTTGAATGTTCTCCTTACATATGAGAGTCCATAATTTAATATTTGCAAATAGTTAGTGACCTCATTTAAAAGTTACCTTGGAATGATGGTTTATTTTTTTACTCTAGTTCATAAACTATTGCTGTTTTTATTTGCCTTTGTGGGACTGGTGCAGACCTTTCTGCTTAAACACATCATGCAAACATTCTGATTGTTTCATTACAACATCTTGGCATATAAAGAACTCTGAATGTGTGCCTCTGTGGATTACTGGAGTTTAGGTAGTGGTCTCTACTGCTGACAGATCTCCCAGCTCTACCTGGGGTTTACTCTTGGTCTCTCTGCTAGGGAAACAGGATACAGGACCCTTTCTTAGGGACTCCCTTAGTCTCTAAACTCTCTTAACTTCCTTCTGACTTTTCTTTCATCTTTCTTAACCCATCCTTTTGATACTTTGTCCAGTTTAGGATGCAAAAAAATTTTCATGCGTATAGTCTTAAATTCTCATTTCGATATAACTCAGTACCAGCACTCAGAATTTTCCTGTGTTCTCCTACAGCTTGTGACCTGTGACATAATCACTACAACTGACTAATTAGGAGGAGGTACCCCAATTAATGTCTCAAAGTATTTTCTCATCGCAGATACAAGTTCATAGGAAAATATAATTTCTTACTTGATTTTTCTCTTAAATACAGTGAGTGTTTAATGCAGTGTGTTGTTTAATACAGTGAGTGTACATCTCATCAGCTTACAGTTTTTTTATGGTCAGTTCTGTTTTTATTAGATTTTACCTTCTGCAGAGTCAGAAGGCGCTCAGTGACTGTTGGTTTATTGTGACGTTAAGAATAACTGAGTCAAACCTGTCATGACCAGCCAAAGAGTTCGCTTTCCTGAGCAACCAACATTAATTTGAGAAATAGAATAACTTGTGATTGTCAGATGCTAAATTAAATGATCCAGATACTACTGTGGCTTATTAAAGCACTTTATTAAATTTCAAAAAGAAATGAACACTAGATTACTGAAGACTTATTATCTTCCCCTCTATAGGTCTTCCCAAACATTACCGCCAGGGAAAATGCCAATAAGTGATCATGATTCTGGTGTTGAAGATGAAGATTTTTCTCCAAGACCAATTCCTAGTCCTCATCCAATAAGTCAGAAGGTATCACTGCTCTTGTATAGAACTCGCTAAAAGTCTCCTTATGTTAATGGACTCTGTAATACTATCTAAAATCTAAGTTTCATTCTAAGATATGTCTAGGTGTCTTTATTGCTGTGGCACTGTATGTGAATATGTACATTCCTCTCAGGTACATATAGTTGTTACATGTAACAATAAATTTAATTATTTATGCATATATGCTCATATATAATAAGTGTGTATACTTACTACTCTCAGAGGAAATTGAGACATAGATTGGTTAAGTTGCCTGCCCAGTATTACTCAACTACTATGTAGCAAAGCTGGAATTCTAACTCAGGTGTTGTTGACCACTGCAGACTCAATACTCTGTACTGTCACCAGAGCATGACATTGATTTTTGTTATCATGTTCTGAAAAAATAGTCTACTGGCTTTTGGAGATTAATTGCTAAAAACCCCTGTTAAAATTTTTTTATTGCAACCCACTAGCGGGTTATTTTAGAATTATTGTAGCTTAATTAGATTAATTGCTATTAGCAGGAGTGGAAAGATTTTTTTTAAATTAATACGAAATTAGAACCAAATTCACTGTAGTGAGTCTTTACTCTTTCCTGCTGTCTTCCAGCTCCTTTGGTTGGTATTGGTAGAATGAATAATGGTGAATTACTTCACATAGTAGAGAAATATTCTGAAATATATATTGAAGTGTCCTTTGTTATTTAACATACAAAAATTTTTTTTGCTTTTAGATCTGTTGAAGTATACTGCCTGTGAAAATTTTTGCTAAGGGTTAAAAAAAAGCCCTGAATATTACGAAAGTTTGCTTTACTGTGTTCTGTGATGTAAGCAATGTTAATTGATATTCCAATAAAAGGAGTTCCATTGTTGATAAGTTTGTGAAATGCTTAGTTCTGTTGAGTGCTCATAATTGTGTTCCTGGTGTCTAGCACCCAGAAGATGCCTAGAAAATATTTGCGAAGTGTTTTCATGGAGAATAAATACATTTTAATAAGTAACTGTATATTATTTGGGAAGTACTAGTCTAAGGAAAGTGAAGCATATCTCTTTCTCCTAAAAAAAAAAAAATACTTTTTCCTCTTTCATTTCTTTCCCATTTATAGGTTTCTAAGATCCAACCATTAGTTCCTGAACTTTCACTTGTGTTGGATGGCAATTTCATAGAGTCAGACCCTCTGCCCAATCCATTGGAAATGGTGAATAATGAAAATCCTTTGCTGAATAATCACTGTGAACACTTGGAGCCATTGCAACCCCAGCTTTATGATGAGAAACACAGCCCGGAAACTGAAGCTGGAGAGCTTTGCTTGAGAGGACTACCAAATCAACTGAAGCAGGGCGCTGCTCCTTTGAGACACTGCAAAGTAAGACAGTCACCTACCTGTAAGAAAGAGAACCCCCATATAAGGAACAGTGTTAAACCGTCTTCGAATGGGCCATCTCCTGACACATCTAAAAAGTTTCAAACAATTTCTGCTGGAAATGTACACAAAGAAGAATATCCTATAAGATCCTCCACAATTAATTCCAAGCTGTCTTCTCTTGCCCCACAGTCCCACCCACAATATTTTGTTTTTTCACCCCATAATTCAGGAAGACCAATGGAATTCCCGACACCTACTCCCCCTCCACCATCTTACTATCCCACAAACGTTTGCAGTTGTTGTCAGCATCGTGGGCATATTCAATGTACTCCAGTAAATTCTTGGCAAGGAATGAACACTGTAGGATCCATTCAAGACCTGCAGTCTGACGCTCTTCAAAAACATTCATTATTTCACCCAAGTGGATGTCCAGCTCTGTGCCATAATGCATTCTACTCCTCAAGTAGTCCTATAGCTTTGAGACCTCAGGGCAGCCTGGGTGGTGGTTCTCCACACGGCAGTGTAGATCCACCACCTGTTGCAAGATTACCTTCACATGTCGACTCATGTCACTCACGGCCTTGTGCAGTGTGCATGCACACCCCCAAGTCTGGGGCAGAGGATGGAATGATGGGACTCTCTCCAGATGCTTATAGATTCCTCACAGAACAAGACAGACAACTGAGACTACTTCAAGCACAGGTTTGGTTGAGGCTTTCTTAGTTCTGATCAATTCTTGGTGTTAATATGGTTTCTTAAAAATAACTGGCGACTCTTTAGTCAAATATTTTTTTTAAAGATTGATATATTTATGCATACAAGCTGGGGGTACAGGCCAGAGGCGTGGAGCTGTGAGAGGGATCACCAGAGACAGAGAGGGGAGCAGATCAGGCAGATCGTCGGAAATACACTGCTGAGGGGAGCAGCAGGCAAGGCAGGAGAGGTCTGCCTCGCCATGTGGGAACCTCCTCGGCCAGGCGTCGAACTCGCATGGCTGCTGCCGACAGCTCCACAGCGCAGCGCTTTACTGCTGCACCACCAGGGAGTCCCTCTTTTGTTATATTTTATGGAGTAGAATTGTAGAATGTAAGAACTAGAGGGTACCTTGAAAACTAAATTCTAGTCCCTCTTGTTTTATGGGTAAGTGAAATAAGGATTAAAGATGGAAAATAATTTACCCAATAACACATTGCTAGTTAGGAGTACAACTAGGACTAGAAAGCAAGCCTTTTCTGTCTTGTGCATATCCTAACCTAGAAAATAATTTTTCTTTCATTTTTTTGCCTCTTATGAAATCTATATTTTACTAAATCTTTATATACAACTAAATATAAAGACTGCAGAGTGGATTCTAATACAATTATAGTTTGTTTACTCTATAGTATGTATATAACTCTTTTACCCTTAGGGAATAGTTCTGGAACTGCTTTCTGTATATCTTTACTATACTTTTTCCACTCATTTTAGTAAACTGAAATGCTTCCTTCATTCATTATGACACAGTTCTTAGTCTCAATAGAGCTTTACATCCTTGCACAGTTTAGTCTTTTTTTAATCAGGTCCTTTTTTCCTTCCTTGTTGATACCCTTCTTCCACATATCTACCTCCCACTGTTCCCTCCATTACCAGTGGAATCAATACAAAATGTACTTTCATGTTTTTCCATGAGCCTGTGTATATCCATGCAAATATATGTATAATCAGGTATACACAGTTTTTTGGTTTTTTGTTTTTATTTTTTAAAGATTTATTTATTTATACATATAAGCTGGGGTACAGGCCAGAGGCGTGGGGCAGCGAGAAGGTTCACCAGAGACAGGGTGGGGAGCAGAACAGGCAGATTGATAGAAATACACTGCTGAGGGGAGCAGTGGGCGAGGCAGGAGAGGTCTTCCACGCCATGTGGGAATCTCCCCGGCCGGGTGTCGAACTCGCATCACTGCTACCGACAACTCCATAGCGCAGCACTTAACTGCTGTGCCACCGGGGAGGCCCTTTTGGGGGTTTCTTTTTAGGAAAAAAAATATTTGTTTTATAAGATTGGAGTCATAGTGTTTACATTTGTCAAAAACAAAGGTAATATTTTTCAGAATATGCTTAACAGTTGAGATAGGATACCTGAGGAAAATTAGATTTGCTGTTTTATAAACCTAGGTTTAAATTCTTTCCAATTGTAAAATGTAAGTTAGATTTTAACAAATCGTTGTGAACATTTGGCAGAAATTTTAATATAGCTAAATATTTCACATTGAAAAGAATTCTTTCTCATTTATTTCCTGTCTTGTTGAAAAAGAAAAGACTTACAGAATTTCTAAAAGAGGTCTTTTAAGTTATTTCGAAGTCTTAGTTGCCTGAGATCTAGATACTGAAAATGAAAATTTTAAAATACTGGCTCTTGTATAGATTGCTTAAATCATCATACTTGGAAAATACAAAATATGTTAGGAAATACTTTTATGATAAATACACATAGTATTTTGTTCATGTGAATTTTTTTACTTTTTTTTTTTTAAGGTTTATTTATTTATACATACAGCTGGGGTACAGGCCAGAGGTGTGGAGTGGTGAGAGGCTTCACCAGAGACAGAATGGGGAGCAGAACAGGCAGATCAGAAATACACTGCTGAGGGGAGCAGCGGGCGCGGCAGGAGAGGTCTGCTGCACCATGTGGGATTCTCCAGGGCCGGGCGTCCAACGCGCATCGCTGCTGCCAACAGCTCCACAGCGCAGCGCTTAACCGCTGCGCCACCAGGGAGGCCCAATTTTTTTACTTTTTTTAAGATACCATCTTATATAAAATTTTTAAAAAGTATCAATATATTTTCTATAGAAGTATATAGAGAACTGTCATATTTTGGATAGGATTCTATTATAATGAAATACAACAAATTTCTCATTGGCCTCCTATTGATTATTTCAACAGTTTGAAGTTTCTACTGTTGCAAACAGTGTATATCCTAATGCTTTCATATATCTGCACTTAACTGCATGTTTTCATATATCTCTATAGTATGGATCCCTAGAAGTAAAATTGTGAAGTCAAAGAGAACACATTTTAAAGGTTTAAGGAAAACTAAACTTGTTCTTCTCCTAATATTCCAAGTCATTTTTATGTAGTTAGTTGAGATGGTGGGCTCTGGCACCTCATTTCTTAGACACTAATCCAGTTTCTATGTGACTCCATCTTGGGCAAGCTTATATTACCACTCTGCTTTTCAATTTTGCATTTTTAATTGTATAATGAAAGTATCAGGAACTTGCATTTATTTCTGTACTATATTCTGCTCCATTCATCTGTCCTTCTATTCCAGCCCCAGTACCATTCAACTTAATCACTGTTACCTTACGTCTTTTATTCAAGTGTTTCCTATATGATCTCTAAACCTTACTTTTCTCATCTGTAAATTGGGAGCAATGATTGGTATTATATTTAGATTTGAAAAGTAAAGGAGTGTGTATGTGGGTGTATATAGATAAATAGATACATAGATTTAATGTTAAAGATAGGATCTGGCTGTAGTAAG
The DNA here is from genome assembly GCA_004024925.1 of Scalopus aquaticus. Taxonomy (NCBI): domain Eukaryota; kingdom Metazoa; phylum Chordata; class Mammalia; order Eulipotyphla; family Talpidae; genus Scalopus; species Scalopus aquaticus. The sequence goes on along the minus strand of PVIJ01002400.1, from coordinate 137,211 downwards.
CATTTGACAAATGACAACTCTGTCTTATCTATGTCTTAATCATCTTCGCTATCTTAGTTTTAGGTTATAATGAAGCTCACAGTAGTTAAATAGCTTTTCTGAAAGGTTAGCAGAGTGGGATTTAAACTAACAACCTCCCATAATAGATGGTTCTGTTTACATATAATGTCCAGAGTTAGGGATACTTGTTAGTTATGGGCAAATAACTTTATTTTTAATATAAAATGTAAAATGTTAAATATAAATATAACATATAAATGTTAAATATAAAATGTAAAATGTTTAATAATACATTCTTAATGGGGCTGTTGTAAAAATCATAAAGTAATGCTCTTGGCACAGTGTCTTATAAACAGGAAGCACTCAGTAACTGTTGCTACTGTTATTAGCATTTCCAGTTTCAGTATAGCCAAACAGAATCAATTCTGATTAACCTTTTTATGAAGACTCTTTGGTAAAAAATGTTCACTATTTGGTATATAGAATTAGAGTATACCTCTGATCTTTTTTTTTTAAGATTTATTTATTTATACATACAAGCTGGTGTGTAGGCCAGAGGTGTGGGGCGGTGAGAGGATTCACCAGAGACAGAGTGGAGAGCAGAATAGGCAGTTCGACTAAAGTGCACTGCTGAGGGAGCAGTGGGCAAGGCAGGAGAGGTCTGCTGCACCATGTGGGAATCTCCCTGACCAGGTATCGAATCCGTGCTGCAGTGGCTCTGGATAGCTTCATAGTACTGCACTTAACCCGTTGCACCACCAGGGAAGCTTTGATCTTATTTTTGACTTATAAGTGAAGTAGAAATAAAAGGTTGGTTTGAAGTGTGAGCCTTCAGGCTTTTCTGTATTAGTGTCAACTATGAGCAAACATGAACGCTAATCTAAACACCTGTGTGATTTTACTATTAAATTTACACTTAGCTCAAAGTGCTTCTTAATAATGAACGAACGATGGTTACTTGCACTGATTAAGTTTTATGGTTATGATCTAGTTGAAATGTGAGAAAGTAGTTAATCATTAGTTATTTATAACTAGGGCACTTTGTGATTCATTTTTATACTCTTGCTGGTTTGTTGGTTACTTCATTGTCAGTTTAGAATATGTTTTAATTGCTGCAGATTCAGCGTTTATTGGAAGCACAGTCTCTGCAGCCCTGTTCCCCTAAGACAACTGCTGTTGAGGACTCAGTGCAGGCTGCAAGACAAATGGAGTTGGTTTCCATGGAAGCACAGTCTTCCCCTGGTTTGCACATGAGGAAAAGTGTAAGCATTGCTGTAAGCACAGGTAATTTAATTTATAAGAAAATTTTTTAATGCTTATCACATTTACTTTTTAAATTTTGCATTAAATTGTTTCATGGTCCAAATAGAACCAAAACCAAAGTAATGAGAATATAATTTGCTTAAATCTTTGTGTCATTTTATTCCTTATGAAATAAAACTATACCTGAAGTGATGTTATGTGAAACCATATAATACATTGTTTGTTTTTGCTACTTTTCCAGACTGAACCCAATTAATAAGAGAAATCATCTGTGATTTGAGGGATCAGGATGGTTTCATTTATGCAGTAGTATTTATTCTGAGCCTGGAAGGGTATGTAGGATTTCAATAGGGAAATTGAAAGATGTCAAGACAGTTGGGTAGAGAAAATAGAATGGACTCAGTGTGAAAAGGAGGGGTTCCGAGTTGTCCAGTAACTTGGCATTACTGTTACAGAGAGCCTTTATTATATCCTTTACAAAGAAATGTCCATTTTGGTAGGCAATATTGAAGATCTTTTTTTAGAAATCAGTTAATAATGTAAGTGACATTTATTTACACGTTTAACATACCCCCAGCCATGAGATCTTCAAGAATGTCTTTGTATCCCTGTGATCTAGCAAGATATCTAGGGCATAAACTATTTGTGATTTAAAAAAGAAGAGAATGGCAAATAAGGAATGGGTCCAGAAGATTCAAAACTTACTCCCGCTAAATGCAATGTGATGACCTGAACTGGAGCTTCGAACAGAAAAAGGATATTTTAGTGGGAAAATTGGTGAAATTCAAGTCTAGAGTTTTAGTTAATAGTAATATGCTAATGTTGGCTTCTTGATTTTGAAAAATGTACTATGGTAATGCAAGGTGTTAACATCAGAGGAAACTAGATGAGGGAAGGGTATATGAGAACTAGAATTATTAAAAATTAAAAGTTTATTAGAAATGAAAATAAAAGTTACTCCCAAGATTTTAAACCTGGGTGACAGAGGGAAAGGTGATGGCTAAACAGAAGGAGTCAAGTTAGAAACACAGAGGGACAAGTTCAGTCTAAACATCTGTGGAGACTGAGATGCTTTTGGAAATATATATAGTGATACTCAGTGTCAGAAGAATGCAGGTGATTTGATGGCATAAAACTTGCAAAAGTAACAGGTGAAGATTTGAACCTAGAGAATAAGAATTTGAGAGGGAGAATTAAAAAAATATAGATTTCTATATATTTTTTTTGATCCACATTATCTAGACTACCCATGTAGAGGGAAGCAAGAAAGGAGGGTAGAAAGAACCTCATTTCATGTACCTTTCTAAGTTAAATTCAGGTACTACTCAGTATTAAAATCCTTTGGCTGCAAGTAATAAAAACTTCTGCTAATTTAAGCAGGAAAGGAGAATTTACTGGAAGGATGTGGGGATGTTTCATGAAAGCCAAGACCAAGAATGTGGCTGAACTTAAGGGAAAAAATAGAAGTGGAAATTGGAATACCATTAAGACTCTCCAGTTATTCTTCATGGCTGTTTTACTCAATTCTGTCTGCAGTCTTCATTGCTGTACATTTTAAAACATAGCCCAGCCAGAACCACAAAGTTTGTTACACAGTTCTAACCATATGCACAAAACAGGTTACTAACCTTCAATTCCAGTTTCAAATGGCAGAGAACGTGAATATCCTAGTTTGAATTAGATTTGGTGATAAGGAAATTGAAAAGCACTAGGGACGTATCTGCTGGAGTTCCTCCTTTGTTAATTGCAGGGATGACAGGCCCCAGGGAAGGCTTGCGTGTTGTAGAGGGGTGTTGGTAAAGGAACATGGGTATTTTAAACTAAATAGACATACTAAAAAGTGCAGTGTCCTCTTGTAAAATTCTGTATGTGCTATGTTATAGTTGCTTATTGTCTGTATCTGTCACAACCCTTTAAGCTTTTAGAATGTAGAACACTACTATTCTCTATTCTGTCATTACCTGACATGATGCCTAAAATATGTGTGCTGATATTCTGATATTTTGATCTGATATTTGAAATTATTTGGAGCAAGTATGCAAGCACTGTATTTGAATACAGAATTCAAATATTATATAACTTCACAGATGATATTCAGTGTAGTTATATGCAGGGAAATAAGTCATTAATAATAATTTGAAGTAAATGGCTTTTAGAAACATGTTTATTTTACAATATTTAATTACCTAAAAGTATATATCAGCAATATTCAAGAAGAGTAACAGTACTTCGGTAACTTTCAAAATTGTCCTTTTATAAAAATTCTTTTTAAATGATAAGTGAAGGGCCTCCCTGGTGGCGCAACAGGTTAAGTGCAGCACTGTGGAGCTGTCAGCTGCTGCAGCGCAGAGTTGGATACTGGGCCAGGGAGATTCCTACATGGCACAGCAGACCTCTCCTGCCTCACCTGCTCCCCTCAGCAGTGTATTGCAGTCGATCTGCCTGTTCTGCTCCCTACTCTGTCTCTGGTGAACCCTCTCACTACCCCACACCTCTGGCCTGCACCCCAGCTTGTATGCAAAAATAAAAATAAGTCTTTAAAAAAAAAAGTTAAGTGAATACCAAATTAAATCATGCTTTTATTAATTTATTTTCATAAACACCCAAGTTGACCCTCATAAAAAGTAAAATCATCTTGACTTGGATTTATTTTTTTGTTTTAACCATTTCTTTATATAACAGTATTTCCCAAATTGTGGAATGATACTCTTCAGATTCAAAAGATGATTTGGTGGCATGCAGAAGAATATTTTATTTATTTATTTTTTTAAAGATTTATTTATGCATACAAGCTGGGGTTTAGGCCAGAGGTGTGGGGCGGTGAAAAGCCTCAACAGAGACAGAGTGGGGAGCAGAACAGGCAGCTCGAATGAAATACACTGCTGAGGGGAGTAGCAGGTGAGGCAGGAGGTCTGCTGCGCCATGTGGGAATCTCCCCACCAGGCATCGAACTGGCACAGCTGCAGCCTCCAACAGCTCTACAGCACTGCGCTTAAACCATTGTGCCTCCAGGGAGGCCCAGAATATTTTATATTTTATAGATATATTTATTCTTAGGTATACTGGAAAAATACAATCTGTTAAATCTATAATATTTAGCAGAAATAATGAAGCTAGGTAAATATAAACTGAGTTGATTAAAAGAAAAGCAGCAGGCAAGTAATACATGTAAATAATTGTGTAACTGATCCATAAAATTTGGGAAACATGATTTAGAAATACTTTCATAATACTGCATTTGCCTGGTGGCTCCCTAATGTAGTCTAATAAATACTAGTAGAATCAGAGAGCCTGGGGATTTATATTTTATGTATTTTCTCCTGTTTTTCAGAACAGTGTTTTTTTAAAGATTTATTTTTATTTTTTTATGCATACAAGAACTGGGGTGTAGGACAGAGGTGGGGGGAGTTGAGAGGATTCACCAGAGACAGAGTGGGGAGCAGAACAGGCAGATCGACTGAAGTATACTGCTGAGGGGGAGCAGTGGGTGAGACAGGAGAGGCCTGCTATGCCATGTGGGTTAGCTCTGTGGCCAGGGATTGAACTCATGCTGCAGTGGCTGGCAATAGCTTGATAGTGCTGAGACTTAACCCCTTGTGCCAACAGGGAGGCCCTCAGAACAGCAGTTTTAAGTACATAGACCCCCGAATTGTGTTCAGAACCTTAACATGTAAAGTACAACATCGGAGAGCCTCATTTCTTGATGAGGCAGAGCCCTGAATGTCCCCCTCTCCTCTGTACCCCATTTTCTGTCTTTTTGCCTTTTACCTCTTCCTGTCATTTTAAAGGAAATATAACCTAAAAGTAGTTCTAAGTAATTGTGTTAAAACAGCATAGCTAGTCTTATTTAACAAGTTTTGTCAAAGAATTATTTTCACAGTTCAACATTGGTCTTAATAGCTGTTAAATCATTTAACTTGCAGGTGCTAGCTTGTTTTGGAATGCAGCAGGTGATGATCAAGAGCCCGAATCTCAGTTGAAGCAAGATGACACCAAGATTTCCAGTGAAGACATGAATTTTTCTGTTCATATTAATAATGAAGCCACAAGTCCTCCAGGTAGTGCATCTTCATTAAAAGCAGTTGATATTCCCAGTTTTGAAGAGAGCAACATTGCTGTAGAAGAAGAATTTAATCAGCCACTTTCTGTGTCCAAGTAAGATTTCCTTAATTCATTACATACCCTGTTACTTTTTCTCTTTTTAAATTCTAATATTCTTTTGGTGTTCTAACTCTAATGGCGTTACAAACAAATAACACAACCATATGAAAGAATAGAGGAGGAAAAATCTAACCTAAATAATCATGGGAAAAATATTTTCATGGGATATTATCAAGCTAAAGATAAAAAAATAGTAAACAAATATCACACTCTAGTAAATCTGTTTCAGAATTCTTAATTCTGAAATATACTCAGTAGTACTGTACAAGTATAGTAAACATAGAATGAGAATTTTCTCACTCTTGGTGAAAGAAGTTAAAAAGGGGTATTAAATTGGAATCAGAAGACTGATATGAAGTCAAGGATTTTCAAAGACAGACACATGTAGAAGTAAATACAGATGATTTGCAGCGACATGGATGGAATTAGAGGGAATCATACTCAGTGAAAATAAGCCAGAAAGAAAAAGAAAAATATCAAATGATTTCACTTATAACAGGACTATAGGGAGGCCGGGTGGGAGAGAGACACTCAGCGGTGGGGGTGGGGGTGGGGTGGGGGGAGGGGAGGATAAGGGCACAAAATGGAAGAGAGGAGAATACAGGGGACCATGGAGATGGATCACGGGTGAATTGGTGGTGGGCTGCCCAAGGGGAATACAAAATGTAAAAGACATAAATAACAATAAAAAAAAGAAAAGAAAAGAAAAGAAAAAAAGAAGTAAATACAGATGATTGTGTATATATGAGTTAGTATATGTACACATACCTCTAGCTGAGGGGCTTAGAGGCACAGATGCAAGGAAGCGTTGAGCATAGCCAGTACCAAGATTTTGGTTTCTAAATACTATTCTCTGATACCATTGCTACTGGTCTTTGTGGTTGCTTCAAGTAGGGGCAGGAAAATAGAAGATGACCATGGAACATCTTATGGTGCCAAAAAAAAACAAGCTCTCAGGGCTTTCCCAAGAGAAACATGGCAATCTGAAAGAGCTCCCAGCGGCCATAAATGAAACAATTTGAGCAGCAAAATAAATAATGATAGTACTGAGAGAGAACACTTGAGGAGAAGATACTTGCAGAGTCTCTAAGTATCTCCCTCAAAGTATTTATTAAGTACAAAGGGGCGAAAAATTAACTTTACAGTGGAAAAACTGGCAGACATCTCTTTACCCCAGTGATCAAGACTGATAACATAAATGACATCATATACCCACTGATATGGTGCTTTGAGAAGGTCAGAACACCACTTCTGTGGTGTTCTTGCCAAAAATTCAAAAGTTTTAATTATGAGGAAGTATCAGACAAATTCAAATTAGGTGACATTCTACCAAATAGCTGACTAGAGCTTGTCAAATGTGTCAAGATCATGAAAGACAAGGAAAAAACTGAAGGTCTGTCAGATTGGATTCAGAAGATGTAACTACAAAATGGGACATTACTGGAAAAACTGGTATAGCTAGGATTTGTAGTTTAGTATATATAAGATTATACTGATGTTAATTTCCTAGCTTTGATATTTTTACTATGGTATATATAAGGTATTAACATTAGGGAAAGCTGTGTGAATATACTGTCTTGAACTTTTCTGTTAATCTAAATTTTCAAAATAAAAATATTTCAGGCAAGACAGAATTCTACATTAAGTTCCTTTTACTCAAGTGAAGTTTGGTAAGCAAGTTTGAGATCCTAAAGAAAAAATAAAACAAAAATTGACAATGTGTGTATGTATATATTAATAAATAATAAAGTTTATAAATACAGATTACTATAAACACCATAGACACAATGACATGTTGGTCTTAAAATCAGGAAGCAGCTTTTTGGGTCACCCAGTCCATTATGGTGAAACTGCATTTAAACCAGTAAAAAGATAAGCAAGTTTATCCTAAACTCAAAAGATCTGCAGGGAAGTTATGTTGCAGAGTTTTAGTGTCCATATTTGGTACATTTAAATAGATACCAAGAATTAAACATTAGGGGATCTCCCTGGTGGCCTAGGGGTTAAGTCTCAGCACTATCACTGCGATGGCCCAGTGCAGCAACCTGAGTTCGATTCCCAGCCAGGGAGCTAACCCACATGGCACAGCAGACTTCTGTCTCGCCCGCTGCTCCCCTGAGAAGTGCATTTCAGTCAGTCTGCCTGTTCTGCTTCCCACTCTGTCTCTGGTGAATCCTCTCCCCCCTCTCCCCACTCTCCCCACCACGCACACCTCTGGCCTATACCCTAGCTCTTGTATGCATAAATAAATAAATTTTAAAATTAGTCAAAGGACATTTCTCTCCAACAATAAGACCAGCAGACATATGAACGATGCCTAATTTCATTAATCATGAGAAACGCAAATAGAAAACAATGAGATGTCACCTCACTCCCACTGGGATAACTACTATCAAAAAAACCTCCAGAAAATAACAATTGTTGGCGAGGATGCAGAGAGATCAGAACCCTTGCACAATGTTGGTGGAAATGTAAAATGATGTAAGCACCATGAAAAACAGTATGGGACTTCCAAAAAAAACTTTAATAGCACTACCATATGATTCTGGGTGTATATACAAAAGACTTGAAAGTAGCTATTTCCACACTCATGTTCACAAGAGCATTATTTATAATAGCCAAATGTCAAAGTAACCCAAATTTCCATTGATGTATGTATGGATAAAGAAACTGTGGCATATACATACAACAGAATATTAGATATATGGATAAACTTGAGGACATCATGCTAAATAAAATAAAACTCATAAAAAGATAACTATATAATTCCACTTATAGAAGTTATCTAAAGTAGTCAAATTCATAAAAACAGAAAGTTTGTCTTAAATTTCTTAATCTTTGGGCTCCAGTTTCCTCATCCATAAAATTGGAAAAAAAGATATCCACCCTTCTGGGTTGAAAAAAATGAGACAGGGTTAAAGGAGATACGAAGTGCCTGCTTATTATCAGCTATACGTAGGGAGTGATCCATAGTTGTTAGTTCTTTCCTGCTGTTTTCTCCTTGTCCCCCAGACATCAGATTGAACCTTTATCTTCAACCAATCTAACGAACTCCACTTTAATGAGAATACCGAATCTCAAATGTAGAAGCAGAAATGCAGCTGTTAGAGATTTTATGGCTTTGGGGGAAATTACTTGCACTGAGGAGGAATTTTTATTGTCCAAATGTTTATAAAGTACTTTAATTTTAAGGAAGAGTCTATGTCAGTTACTGCATTTGCATTATTCCACCTTTAATTTAGCTAAATGATAACAGTAATTAGATAAGGCACTATGCTAAGTGTTTTACATATATTAACTCATTAAATCTTCACAACCATCCTGTGAGCTAGTTTCTTTTATTATCTCTATTTATACATGAAAAAACTGAGTCAGCCGGAAATTATGAGACCTGCTCATGTCTGTCACACTGCTAAACTTTAGGCCATGCAGTCTGGCATTAGAGCCCATCCTGTTAATCTGCTATACTGCATTTTTAAGAATTTAAAAATAATCTGTCTTGGTCTCTAACCTAGGAAGTGAAAGCATAGAAACGAGCCAAAACATTCAAGATTTTACGTTTCAAAAGATTTAAGATTAAAACAAAATTTTTTTTTTTAAAGATTTATTTTTTTTTTTATTTATACATACAAGCTGGGGAACAGGCTGGAGGCGTGGGGCGGCGAGAGGGTTCACCAGAGATGGAGCGAGTAGCAGAACAGGCAGATCAGAAATACACTGCTGAGGGGAGCAGCGGGCGAGGCAGGAGAGGTCTGCCGCACCATGTGGGATTCTCCCCGGCCGGGCGTCGAACTCGCGTCGCCGCTGCCGACAGCTCCACAGCGCAGCGCCTAACCACTGCGCCACCAGGGAGGCCCTAAAACAAAATTTTAAATGGTAATTCTAATGTGGAAAGTGTTAATAAGTGTCTCCAAAGATAACTTCTAAAGAAAAATAAGGATTGTTTCATAGGAAGTCTCTATAAATACCACATACAACTACTCTTCAATCACAAAAAGCAATCAGTTACCAATCATGCTGCAAGGCAAATAAATTTATCCTTCACAGACTGCTTCAGTATCAGAGAGTGAACGGGCAAGACTTCCAAGGAATACAAGCTAGGTGCCATGTATGAATACTTAGCAGTAGGGACCACAGCATGAGTCAGACCAAGTGTCTGGGAAGAATCCTAGAGAAGCACCAAAACTATCGAGGACAGCTCTAGAGATAGTATTTTATCCAAATCAATGTATTATGATGAACAAAGATTAGACTTCTATCTAGTTATGTGTTGGAATCAATAAAGCTGATTAATTGCCCTGAAAAAGCAATTAACTGTTTTCTGTCGGTTAACTCGGATCTGTTTCTGAAGTTAAACATAGCGATTGAAGATTTTCAAAGTTTTGATTTAGAAACTATTTCAGGGGAAAACCCCGTAATTCTACAAAGTACTCTGCAGAAGTCAAGGAGGATAAATAAGTTTATTCCTCTGTGTTTTAGGTATTTTTAATTATTCCTAATAAGGGATGTACTTATCTTAGGGCTCACCCAGATTGTTCCTCCTCCCAGTGACCATTTATGAGGTTGCTACACTTGCCATTTTTCTACCTGAAACTCTTCTCCATAGACACACATGACTGGTCCTTACTCATCATTCAAGACACTGCTCAAGTGTTATACCCTCAGGGAACACTTCCCCTCAGGGAAGGCTTCCTTCACCACCCTACTTAATACAGCCCCTGGCTTACATGTTCCTACCCCAGTTCCCTCCACTTGATCACCCTGCTTTCTTTTCTTCAGAGCACTTGTCATTCCATGAAGTTATTTGTTGCATATGTTGTATTGTCTACACAACTCACAGAAATGCTGTACAGTTAGGGGTTTCTCTTACCTACTGCTCAATCTTTTGGTCTAGTTCTGTAACAGCGCATATGATAAGCTCAAAGAATATTTGCTGGATTTGTTTCCATATTTGTGGAGGATCTAAATTACTTTAGAATCCTTTTTTTAAATTGCAAACATTATAACAAAAATTTCCAAGCATAAGAGAGAATAGTTTAACAAACCACTATATATAGTCAGTTTTAAAAATCACCTACTCATAGTCCATCTTATTTCAATTACATCCCCAGCCATTTTAGCTTCCGCCAGGTTTTTTTTTTTTTAACTTTTTTTTTTAAAGATTTATTTATTTATACATACAAGTTGGGGTACAGGCCAGAGGCGTGGGGTGGCGAGTGGGTTCACCAGAGACAGAGTGGGGAGCAGAACAGGCAGATCAGAAATACACTGCTGAGGGGAGCAGCGGGCGAGGCAGGAAAGGTCTGCCGCACCATGTGGGATTCTTCCCGGCTGGGCGTCGAACTCGCATCGCGTGCTGCCGACAACTCCACAGCGCAGCGCTCAACCGCTGCACCACCAGGGAGGCCCTCCACCAGGTTATTTTGACATAACTCTTAGATTTCATGTAAATATATAGTTTCATATAAATATACAGTTGAAGTTACAGCACTTCAAATATATGTTAAAGATACCTTGATAACTTACACATATATCCTTTCAAGCAGCTCTTCTCCACTTGTACGAAAAGAGCCTGATGTGCCAGTGTTCTTTCCGAATTCCCTGCTGGCAGAGAATGTAAGCATGTGTTTGCAGACTGGACCAACAGAGGGTGCCAATAACAACTCTGTAACATCAGGGGAACCAAAAATTGAGCAAGTTATGCAGTCTTTGCCTCATCCACCATCAGAGAACCAGAAAATATACCAAGACTTACTGGTAAGAAAATGTGAAGCATTTCAGCTTTTGTGAGATAGTTATTTAGTCTAAGGCATATCGTTAAAATCTTTCTTGGCCTTAAATGGTCAGCACCTTGATATTTAAAAGATTTTTTTTTTGTATTTAATTATATACTTTTTGTTTCTTTTAGCTTTTCATAAAACATAATAACCTAATTCAGCAATTTACTGTTAACATGCCAGTCATCAGGTACTTAGCTAACAGGAAAAAAGTAAGCAAGATTTTACAGGAAGTTTGAAAACTCCAAAGTAGTGGAATATTTATGATTAATATTTACTGATTTCAGTTCAAGTAAACAGAATTTTATTGAATATACTTAACTTAGTCTAACAAAGAAAACTAAATGAGAAAATATAAAGATGCATATGACAATCTCTGTCCTTGAGACCTTAGGAGAAGTAGCACATGGACACTAGTGGCAGTTACAGGACAGACTGGGAAGTCCTTATAAACAAAGGCAGCACTTGAGATATTCAAGTATTCAAGTGAGAATACTTGAAATAGTCAAATGATTTTAAATCTATTGGTTTTAAAATGAAAAAGTTCTGAACAAAACATTTTAAGATTTCTCTGTAGAGTCTGGTGAAATCATTCATTAGGAAGGGGTCCTTTTATAAAACTGCCATAATACTTGCAAATGTTACTTGCAAAAGGGTTACATACTTGCAAATGTACTTGATAGTTTGTAGAATTTCACAGGATGTTACTTTGCATTTCCCTTGCTTTACCATTGCTGTTATTTATACTTTTGTTTCCTAAGATTGTTAAGAGTGATTTTTAAAATCTGTCCTTTTTTCATTTCATCAGGGTCAAGTGAACCATCTATTAAATAACTCCTCCAAAGAAACTGAGCAACCATCTACTAAAGCAGTAATTATCAGCCACGAATGTACCAGAACCCAAAATGTCTACCACTCAAAGAAAAAAAAACATGATTCAGGGTTGGTGGACAAAGATTGTGTTCTTAATGCAACCCTTAAGCAACTACGAAGCCTTGGAGTAAAAATTGATTCTCCCACTAAAGTGAAGAAAAATGCACATAAAGTAGATCATGCCAGGTAACTTCAAAATTTGTTTTAATAGATGAATAAATTTTAGATGTATTGCAGCAGTTTCATAAGAAAAGGTATAAGATTGCCCGTCAATTCAATTTAATTCATCATTTGTTCAGGATCTCCTATATATGTGATAAGTAAGAGACCATTTCTACCCTTTGGTTCTTCAGGTTTATAGGAGAAAGGGTTACATACTTGAGTAATTTGAGAGATATTCTAGGTTGTCTCCTGGGTAAAGATGTCAACAGAATGTTCTAGGGGTCAAGAAAAAATGAGCTTTTACTCATTTGTATTGTCTGGGAAGGCTTCTGGAGTGATAGGTTCTGTGCCAGGTACTAAACATACTGTTATGCAGTTATGCCACCTGTAAGGCAAAAGCATTACTTAGTAAAGGAATTGAAGAGTTATCCGAACCTTCCTTATTGCTCACCAGTTCCTACTGGCCATACTGTTCAGTTTCCTCTTCATCACAGGTGGCCTTGGTGCATACTTTTTTTAAAAGAGGGCCAAATCTGGAAATTTATTAAGGTTAGCATGTTTTCTGTTATTTTTGCTGTTGCTTTCTAATTACAAAAGTAATACTGCCTCATGATTTAAAAATACCAATATCAAGAGTATCAGATGAAATGCAAAAGTCCCCAACTCCCCAAATTCTTCAATCTGACTCCTCCAAGATTATTTCTCTTAACTATTTTTTATTCTTCTAGAAATGTTATTCTTCATATTCAAGTATATTATGTGTGTGATGAGTATTGCGTATTGCAGTTTGGGTTTTTGCTTAACATTTTATCTTAGATCCTTATAGGTATATGCAGTTGTTTCTCATGCTTCATAATAACTGCATACAATTCTCTTGTACCCAATACTAGAATATAATGAACCCCAGTCCTTTATTAATGGATTTTAAGACTGAATCTCTTATTTCTTATCTTAAACAATGCTAAATGAACATCATTCTATAGGTCTATGTACAAGTATCTTCATAGGATAGATAACTACTCAAAGGCAGGATCAAAAGATTTAAGTTTTGGTAGATACTGACATTTTCCACCAAAATAGATGCACCAGTTTATATTTCTACCAGCAGTGTAGGAGTGAGGCTAGCATTTTCAAAGGTCTTATTTCCATTCTGCAAGATGGAGACCATATAAAGTCTGTTGGAATGCACAGATCACACCGCTGCTATGTGGAACACTTAAGTTTTGGTATTACTGCCTTTGGGCTTTAGTTTTAGGTAATGTTTTTCTTCATTAGTGTCCACCCTATTTTAATGTCTTTACTATGAAGTACTGTAATTAATATTTTCAGTAACGAACTTGATTCATGTTTTAAATGCCTAGATTGAAATAGAAAGTACAGCTTTTTTTGATACATCAGTGTGGCATAGTCAGATTGTTTTAATCAAGATTATCCTGCTCATACCTTAACAATTTATATCATTTATACATAAAAATAATTTATGCTCAGGGTTAGAATTTTAGAAAATGAAGAAGATGCTATCTGAACTAGTAACACCTAGAGAAATAAGCTTTTTAGGGAACAGTTTTACTATCTGTATAATTTTGGCTTTTTAAAAACGTGTTAGCATTTATGAAATAGGAATTTTCATTTAATATTGTAGACTATAAAGCATTTTCCTAGAATGGTAGGCTGGTGGAAATTTTACAGTAGCATAGCTACTGTTAGCATAACATAGCTACTGCATAGCATAGTTTTCATATGAAGAAAACTTTAAGTTTTATAATCTGGTAAATTATGTAAAATATTAGAGAGCCCTAGAATTAGAATTTGACATTTGTTTTGTTCCCATTATAAAAGTAATATAAGCTTATTTGCAAAACTTTGGAAAATATAGAAAAGTGACCAAAAACATGTTTGTACCAGTCAAACCCAGTTATTACTAAATTTTGCTTTTGCTTTTCCTTTTGTTTTTCTAAAGTATTAATAGTAACCATTTATTGAATGCTCAGAATGTGTCAGGAATTGTGCTAGAATTTTATGCAGCATTATTTTATTTAATACTGAAACAATCTATGGTGTGTAGGAACTGTTTCTATTCCTGTTTTATAGATGAGGAAATTAAGTATCAGTATGTTCAAGGCCCCATACTGTTCTACTCCAGGGTCCATAGCTTTGGGTGTTTTTTGTTGTTTGTGTGTGGATTTTTTTACTGTTTTTTTTTTTTTTAAAGATTTATTTATTTATACATACAAGCTGGGGTACAGGCCAGAGGCGTGGGGCGGCAAGAGGGTTCACCAGAGACAGACTGGGGAGCAGAACAGGCAGATCAGAAATACACTGCTGAGGGGAGCAGCGGGTGAGGCAGGAGAGGTCTGCCACACCATGTGGGATTCTCCCTGGCTGGGTGTTGAACTCGCATCGCGTGCTGCCGACAACTCCACAGCGCAGCGCTTAACTGCTGCGCCACCAGGGAGGCCCTTTTTACTGTTTTTTTTATTCTGTTTTGTTTGTTTAATTTTTTTGGTGAGGTCCGATTATGGTTTATATTTTGCTGCTTTCTGTTTTATGTTTTGACCGTGCCGTATATGCCCCAATCCTCTCCCCCTATTTCTGTGATTTTTTATGTGTGTGTTGTTTGTTTTTTTTTTTTTTTTTTAGGTTTTACACTGGGAAATAAGTGTGTTTTCCAAGTTATTATAACCCTTTCTAAGAATCATCTTTAATGGAAATATAGTAACTTATCAAGCAGGACAGAATGAAAAGAACTTGTCTAGTTGTTTCCAGTTTCTTACTATTTTAAATATTGCTATTATGAACTTCTTTTAGCCAATACTGTAATTTTTAGTTTTAGGACTATTTCCTTAGAATAGAGTCTCAGAAATAGCAAGACTGAGTCTAAATGGGAGGAACAGTATAAGGCTGTTGCTACATTGCTTTCTGAAAGTAAGACGTTTTACTTCTACCAGATAGATGTTTCATTATTTCACCAGTACTTTATTTAAATAAGTATGTATTGAGCTTCTACTCTGAGCCAGCTATGAGCACTATCTTGGTATGTAACATAACCTGCTAAAGACATCTTTGTTCTCATGGTGCTCATAGTTCAGTGAAGATATAAAGATTATTTACAATTGCAATATATTCTGATAGCTGCTAAGACATGTACTGAGATAAATCAACATTACCTCAATAAATATAGCTTAACAACAACAAAAGCCTGGCAGGCAAATAAACACAGAAATTAATTAAATGATGCAGTGGCAAACCCTCAGAAGAAAATTTACCTTCTTAATGGGAAATTACCCATATTTCCCTGTATTTCTTATTTACTAAGTGTAAGAAATAAATTTCAATATCCTTTGCACAAATTGTGTATTAAGAAAAAGAAAAGGAAGGATATAATATGCTTTGGAAGACCCGTAGGTGAGGTACCTGACATTAGCAGTGTTTTTAGTCTGTATTATAATTATACTTTATTAAAATTACCCTTTTCAATGATCTGTGCTAATTTAGATTTTAAAAATCTTATATTTATCATTTCTATTTTATTATTAATTGGCTTTATGTGTTACTGTGATTAAAAATAAAACCACTGAAATTGTTGAGTCTCTAACACATAAAATTCAACTTTTGTCAGTAATTTTTTTTTAATTATTTATGCATACAAGCTGGGTGTAGGCCAGAGGTATGGCGTGGTGAGAGGATTCACCAGAGACAGAGTGGGGAGCAGAACAGGCAGATCTACTGAAGTACACTGCTGAGGGGAGCAGCAGGGGAGACAGGAGAGGTCTGCTGCGCCATGTGGGAAGCTCCCTGGCCGGGGATTGAACTCGAACTTGTGCTATAGTGGCTCTGGATAGCTTCATAGTGCTGCGACTTAACCTGCTGAGCCACCAGGGAGGCCCGATATCTTTTTTTTTTTAAAGATTTATTTATGCATACAAGAGCGGGGCCAGAAGTGCAGGGGGTGGGGTGTGTGTGAGAGGATTCACCACAGACAGAATGGGGAGCAGAACAGGCAAATTGACTGAAATACACTGCTGAGGTTGTTCAGAATTTTAGACATGTTTTTCTATAGATACAGTGTTATAGATTGTAGTTTAGTTTTCTGAGAATCTATAATCTGTGTGATCCTTCCTATTCCTCTCGTTCTTATAAATCAGTTATCCTTTGCCATTGTGTCCAGGTGAAAACATTTTGTGTTCCAGTTCTGGACTCGAGTTGTAGGTCCTCCCACCAGGAGAAACTAAAAAAGCAAGGAAAATTTCCTTTTTGATTTCCTATTACAGAACACTGAAGAGATTAAGTGGGTCCAAAGGCAGAAAAGCAAGGAAAGTAGGTCCCAGACACACCTAGAAATTTTAGGGAAGATGGCGATTGTGAGTTTATGGTCTGGCAGCAGCCTTTATAGGCATATTCCCAATAGGAGTGACCTTTTGATTTCAAAACAGATCATAAGCAATCTTATCATTTATTTCCTTGCTCTCTACTTAGAGTTGAAAACCTTATGTAGGATAAGTAGCAGATAACTAATGAGGATTCAGAATAAGTCAAGGTTGGTTTTCATCTTTAGGTAAATGGGAATAATTCCTTAGTTGCGAGCACATGACTCCACCGTAGTAAATGGACACTCCCCATCCTTTCACAACTGCCCCGCTAATGAGAATCTAACGGAGTTTATTGTGCTCATGGCTTTTAGGATCTGGTTATTGAAATGGCCTCCTTTTGCTTTTCATCTTAATTGTCCTGATGCTTATATATATCTATTCTGAGTATTATTGATTCATTTTGTTTTCAAAGTAATGGTGTTTCCCCCATCTGTCAAATTAAAACCAGCTATCTATGTTAGACAGTGAAACTTAAAGAACCTTCTCAACTGATATTGACTGCTTCATGGATTTATATAGATCCTTTACCATTCTATAAAAGAAAATCTAATTGAAATTAGGTCTGTTTTTCCTAAATATTTAACATTTTTAATTAGAAACTAATTAGTTTTTTAAATTATCTACATTAATATTATCTATAGCTATGATACTTGTATATTTTAATTTGTTCAGGTTTTCTGATTTGATATGTAAGTTGCTTATAATTTGAGGAAATAGGCAACTGAAATAGAAGAAGACCAGAAGATAGAATCAGTGTCTAGACATGATTCTTTTATTATATATTCACACTGATTCTAAGATAAACTGATTCCATCATATCAAGACTGTCTCCAAAGCATTAAGTGTGCCAAGAAGGTTAAGGAGGAATTGCAACTGCTGCTATAGAGATCGTCATTACAGAGCTCACTGTACCACTGTTTGGTGATGATATCACTAGTTTCAGGGGACATTATGGTTAGAAATAGCTTCTGAAAATTTAAGTTGCTTATGAGAATGAAAATAGCTGATAGGTATTTGGGTTTTGTGGGGGTAGGAATGCAGGAGGTCACTGGCATATGTAAAATGGCCAGATTTCTTCTTTCAATGATATGCCAAGTCGTCATATGTTGTTTGACTAGAAGGTGATGTTTACCATAACAGATAGTACACAATGCACTCATTTTTAGGGAACAGGAAAACTCTTAACAGCAAAATGCTTTATACAGTATAATGAAACAGTAGTTACAGAGCCCCAGAGGAAAGTAAGGGAGACTCGATCTTAACTTGCCCTTACTAGCTGTTCAACTTAGTTAAAAATCTGTTACAATTTTTTCGACTACAAAAATAAAGGTAATAATAGTACTTACTTCTTTTATTCCTTGAGTAAATATTTACTGAGTGCCTACTATGTGCAAGGTATTTCCACAGGCACCAAGGAGGTGAAAAAGATAAAAATCCTACTTTCACGGACTTTCATGGGTTGCTGGATAGAAATGTGAGTTCAATATACAGAAACTTGTAAGTACTAAGGAGAAAACAGGGCAAGTATCAGATGTTGGAGTACAGAGTATGGTTGAAATATTTGACAGGGAAGACCTCCATGAAAATCCTCTATGAAGATTAATAAGATAATAAATGTTTAGCGTAGTATCTGGCACATAGTAAGGCATCAGTAAAAATAAGCAGCTATTACTGTATATTTGATATAAAGGGAAAGACAAGTCTGTTAGTGTTAATGAGTTAATGTCAACCAAAAGGAGTTGAAGATTATATCAAAAACCAGTCACTGGTTTTCATTCACTGTGGACGGAATCTCTTCAGTTATGAACAATTTAATATTCTTAGACTCACCAAAGCTTAGAATGTTATATTATCAGGTATTTTCTGTTTGATTTTATTTTTGTTTTACTTTACCAATATTGAATGGTGTTTACATTTTGGGGCCTTGTATTTGGTCTTAAAATCATGACTAATGTATAAATTTAGGAAAACTAATCTGTTACCCTTTTGGTCTGTGAATATGTATTGTCTTCTTGAACATATCTGGATCATCGCACTCAGGTAAAAAGCCCCCTGACGGCCAAAGCTGAAGACTTTTTGTTCCTTGCATGAGATGGAACACATTGAGAATAACACTATTTAGTTTCACAAGACAAATGACAGCCTACTCCTTTGTGTCTTTCAGTGTATTGGCCTGCATCAGCCCTGAAGCGGTGATCTCTGGATTAAACTACATGTCATTTGCTAATGTTGGCGTGAGTGGCTTAAGCCCCAATGGTGTGGATTTGAGCATGGAAGCAAATGCTATAGCCCTAAAATATTTAAATGAAAATCAACTGTCACAACTGTCTTTGTCTCGATCAAACCAAAATAACTGTGACTCATCTTTTAGCCTTTTCCATATTAATACAGACAGAAGCACAGTGGGGCTTAGTTTAATTTCACCGAACAACATGTCATTTGCGACCAAAAAATACATGAAGAGATATGGACTCATACAAAGCAGTGACAATAGTGAAGATGAAGAGGAGCCCCCAGACAATACAGAGATCAAGAGTGAACATTTATTGAATCAGGACCCTACATCCACACCTGAACAACTTGGTTGTCAGAAAGAGCCTTCTCGGAATGCCTGTGAAATAATTAATTGTTATAACTGTGACTCCATGGGCACCTACACAGACGTGCCAGTATTGAGAAATATTACAAACGAAGTTGTTCAGCCAAAAGCAACACAGCAGTTGGATGAAAACCCAGCTTTCTTATTAAAGAACCAAAAACCAAGTCCTCCAGTGAATCTCCGAACTGGAAAAGCGGAGTTTACCCAGCATCCTGAGAAAGAAAATGAGAGGGACATTCCCGTTTTCCCTGAAAGTTTGAAACCGTCTGAAAGTTTAAAGCAAATGAATAGTATGAATTCAGTAGGCACTTTTCTAGATGTAAAGCGTCTCAGACAGTTGCCAAAATTATTTTAAATCTTTATTTCTCCCTACCCTCCTGATAGGAGGATGGACTGTCTCTTGAAGATAGTTAGGGAAACCAGAGCCTTTGGGTAGTTTTGGGATTCCTGATCGTTCTAACGGTCACCTACTTCTTGGCAACACCTGATTGCAAAGAGCTTAACAAGTGACCTGCTGAGATGTTTGGCTAGCAGGAGGGCTAAGTCCTCTTTGTTCAGGTAGAGCTATTCAGGTCACTGAAAGCTTTTTTTAAAAAACAAGTCCTGAGATCAGTTATTTCAACAAATTTAGGTAAACTCTGATTCTGGACTACTCTTTTATACTGTACTATGTGAAAAGTAAGTCTTTTCCTAGTGTGTTGTTGCCGTGCAGCTATTTACCCAGAATCACCTGAAAGAACGGGAAATAACATTATCATGACCCCGACTAAATTAGCTGAGTCAACCCTTACTGAATTTAAGGGGCAAATTTTATTTTAAAAAATAACATCTTTTATACAAGTAGTGTATATGTCCTCTTAATTAAGATGCATATTTTGCAATCTGGTGGGTTGATGTTAATGTAATCTTTTCAACATAACAGCACTAGCTATCACACGATAAGAAAGTTACTGGGTATGAGTGTGTTTTATAAACTTTGTAAGTTTTTTTAATGTTTTAATTTTTTAATAGAACTTAAATAAAAATGTCTACATTGACTGTTTTCTTTTGCCCTCAGCAATAGCATATCATTCTCCACTTAAGAAAGCTAAACTTTTTTAGTTTCTGAAAAATTTCAAACTTAGAGTTGAGGTGTCCCCTTTACCCAGTGAGCCCAGTGTCTTATATAAGCATAGGAAATGATCACAGCCAAGAAATTGACATTGGGTACAATATTAGTAACTAGATCACAGACCTTCCAGGTTTCACAGGTTTCTACACACACTCATTTCTTTTTGGTGTACAGCACTGTGACAGTTTGTCACATGTAGGTTTGCTTAGTCACCACCACAGTCAGCATAAAGAACTGTTCATCACCACAAAGAAACTAATGCTGTCCTTTTCAAACACCCTTCCTTGAACCCTAACCCCTGACAACCAGTGGTCTGTTCATCACTGGAATTTTGTCATTTTGAGATTGTTAATATAAATGGAAACACAGAAAATAACTTCTTGAAATTGATTTTCACTCAGCATAATTTCCTTGAGTTCCATCTAAGTTATCGAGTGTGTCAATAGTTGTTTCCTTATCTGCCTGCCTTGTTAGGGGTTAGGTTTAAATTTTCATTTCTGATGATTAACAAAAAAAGTCTTCATTCCCTTGAAAGATAAAGTTGTGCTGCTGAAGTTAAGATGTCATTGCCTTATTTCAAAGTTGGATGTGTAAAATGGAAAGAAATAGACTTGGGCTCTTACTAGTTCCAAGCCAGCAGGGGTCTTCTGAGGCAATCAACTGATGAAACAACATAGCAAGCCCAGGCGAAGCGACATGACTTTCTCCTGTTACCAGGGACCTGTGGCATTGCTCTTCAGGTCTAAGTTAAGATGTAAGTGACATTGATGCTTCCATAGATTCACTTTGGACTTGAGTTGTTATAATAAACAATATAAAAGACCACTTGCAGGTTTCATTGCTTTAAATTTTTAAGTAACAGAATTATCGATGCTACTTCAAGTGTGCTCTTTAACTTTAGCCCTCAGTGCTTCAGCCAAGAATTGAGTATAGTAGGTACAACTTATATTGCACATTATTGAAAAACCAGAGAATGTTAGTGTACTGACAGCCTCATTAATTAGACTGTTATCACTGAGAACCCTGTAATTTTCACACCAAACAAGAACCTCTCTGAACAATAAAAACTGAACCTGAGGCTTTTTAAGCAAAATCTAATTCCATCACTTCTGTTATATGAGACTGAATTTAGACTGCAGATTAATTCCACAGAACATGTCTCTACTAAATGCAGTTCCAAAGAAAAAGGACTATCACTGAAGCCCACTCTAAAAAATTCTCTAAGAAGAATGTTTTACTGTGGGAAATTATTTGTCGAGTTTGTTGCTATAATAGGTATTAGTCAACTTGGGAAAAGCACTACTGGGAAAATTGAATGAAAAAGCTTTGGAAATGATTGCCTCTTGAGTGACATTTTCTCAATTTTTTCCTTCTATTCTGTCCCACAGCATTCTGTTTATGGATACGTGGGTGATACTTCAAGTGGAATAAGAAAATGATAGGGATTCTCTCACCCAGCTTCTGAGAAACAGATCCTTTAGTCCCTGTCTGGGCCAGTCGGCCCCACTCCCCACCTTCAAGTGTCTCTTCACTCAACCCCTGAACCCTTCGCTGGCTACGTTGTGCTCACTTGTCCTTTGCCTGCATTGTGCTCTGCCTGTGCTAAGCCCCACAGAAGGGGATGTAGACACATTATATGTAAGCTATGCCCTTTGCCAGCTGTAAAGACAGGAGGAACAAATACCATGGAAGCGGGTCACACAATAGGAAACAGTGTATGATGAAAAGCCACAGAGAGTGAATCAGACCATGAGGAGCCACAGCGTGTGGTCATGATCACTAACATCTTTTTTAGGATTATCATGTGTTTACGGGTATTTGCAGAGCCCTTCATAGCCCTTCATCCATCTATGCCTCCTGGCTGACCCAGCTGGTGTGTCACCCTTGGAGTTGAGAGAACAGCCTTAGGGAAGAAACCAGGTAAGTTGCTGCCAGAGATTCAAGTTTAAGTGTAACTCCAGAGCTCAAGCTCTTACTAAGCCACTGGGAGATAAACTTTCTGAGTTCTATTCAGGAAGCACTTCCCATAAGCAACAGATCTTGAGCTCAAGGATGATTCTGAATACTATAGTCAATGCTTTTCTCCACACTGCCTTTTTTCTCCCATGAAAGCATCCCTTTGCCCTTTAGCCAAGACCAGAAGCTTCTGTTTTCACTCAAGAGTCCTGAAGTAAGCAACCCCAGCTGTGTTAATGTTCAAAGATTTATAAACTTCAGTGATTTTACAGTGTGGTGGTAACCTACTCTATTGGGCTCCAGGAAATTAAAGGAACAAAAGGTTTTTCTGTGCCCTTGTTTTCTAGACATTACTCACGGGGGCAGAACCTTTCTGAGCCTCCTAGATTAAATGAGAGGTCTTTATGTCTGCAAAATAAATGTAATGATAATGTCTTAGGGTTGAAGACTGCCTCATGCTTTTCAAGTGCTTCCCCACATATTTCCTCATAGAATTCTCACAGTCAAAACCTGACTGACGCATGTATGGCAGGCATAATTAATCCTTTTTTTTTTTTATGCAGCAAGAAACAGACACTGTTGGGTATAACTGGGTCAGGGTCACACATTTAGAGTTAACCAGGACATCAGCCTAGGTCCTTCCATAGCATCTAGCCCAGCAACAGCCACTCCCTTTTGTTCTTACTCTCCTCATCAGCACCATTTTTTTCCCCTCACTATTCAACAGGTAGAGGATACTGATTCAGACTGGGCATTAAGCTGAGTGCTTGGCATCAGGTGATGAACAAGATAAACTTGCTTCCAATGAAGTCAATCCAATGAGGGAGAGACATGCAAACAGTGAGGTCAGTGCTGATAATAAATATAGCGTGTGAGATTATATTCTAAGCTTGGAGGTGGGTTATTTTGAGAGTGTCCTACAAGGATAGTGACATTTTCCCTGAATCTTACAAGAGCAGTATAGGGAAGAGAAGGGGAAGACGTGATCTTTCTGATGGAGGGAAGAGTTTGTTGGAAAGCACAGAAGAATGAATAGGTCTATAGCATTGGAGGAGGGCTTTGAGGGCATGATACCAAGATTGGAAAGGGAGAAAACACACAAGTAGAACACTGAATGAGCTATCAGCCACAACTGGGACCCCCTCATCAAAAGACATGGGTTCTTCCCATTGCTTTGCCTCAAATCCGTGAAGTTGAGGGCCTCCCTAGTGGTGCAGGGGTTAAATTCTCAGTGCTATCAAGCTATCACCAGCCAGTGCCACTGCAGCATGAGTTGGGCCCCCGGCCAAGGAGCTGACCCACATGGCGCAGCAGACCTCTCCTATCTCGCCCACTGCTTCCCTCAGCAGTGTATTTCAGTAGATCCACCTGTTCTGCTCCCCACTCTGTCTGGTGAATTTGCTTACCCCCTGCACTTCTGGCCTATACCCAGTTTTTATATGCATAAATAAAAATAAATCTTAAAAAAAATCTATGACATTGAGCAAGTCACCTCCCATCAGTAGGCCTCAGTTTCTCTGTTCTGGAGGTGATGGTGCTAGCCATGCATCTCTGAATCCTGTGATTGTGTGCCATGTGATCCAGAGCAGTGTGAGCAGTGGTTTACGTCCAGAGGAGGGAAAGGCTTCTGCTAGCAGTAGTGATGGATTTGGACCTTGGAGGATTTTGAATGATTTCCACAGGCAGAGATAAGGAAAAGGGGATTGCCCTACTTTGTATAAAAATTTTTAAAAACAAAGAGGATTCAGTCTTCCCCACCAAAACATTGAGTGATATCTATCCAAAGTGGTGCCAAGAGTTCTTTCTCCAGCTTTGAATGACACGTTCCCTGTTTTTGGGCAGCTCAAAGTCCAGTCTGGGAGAAAAACATCAAACCCACAAAAAGGGGCTTTAGGGCTTGGAAGCCTGGGTGAGGCTCCCTGTCTCCTCTACGCCCCCCCCCCAAACCGGAACTGTCTGGGTCACAGAGAACATCCTCAGAGGAAATCCTGCTTTCCCACTTCCTGGCCAGAGGCTGAACTCCAGGAAAAGGATGGATTTGGGGAGAGCCCTGTGTCCTGCCTCTTCAGAGGGGCTTTGAGACCAGGAGGACAAGAGGGATTAAGTACAAACACGGTGGAAAAGATGACATCAGGTGTCCGAGGTGTCTGAGCTGCAGGGCCCTCATTGTACAAATGAGGACTCTGAGGCCTGAAGAAGAAAAGGGACTTGCTGGATCCAGTTCACACAGCTTAATAAGCACAGAGCAGGGCCCAGCACTCAGGGCTCTAGCCTTATATGCCATGGGAATGGAGTCAGTAAGTTAGGTGTCAAGCAATCAAACCTATACCCTCCCTTTTCCCTCTTATGCTGGAAAGGGAAAAAGGGTAGTGTGCAAGCATGCACATCCCAGCCTTCTGCTTTGCTTATGTTGTTCCCTTTGCCTCTAAACCCCCCATGGGTTTAAAAGCCCTGGGTGCCCTTCAAACCCTAGTGTACAGGCTATCCCCACCCGTGTCCTCTCGCCATGCGGAATCCTCTTGAGGATTGATATTTTCCTCCTCTGACTTTCCATAACCTTCTCTCTGGCCCTCTTATCCTCTGACAGAGGATTTATTACAAGCTGCTTGCATGCTGGTTTTGTGTACCCATAGCTGGGAGCTCCTGGAAGGCGGAACCGTGTAAGACTCCTAGTCCAGTGAAGACAAGTCCTGAATGTTCCCAAAATGCATTTGTGCATGCATCTCTGTCATCTCTCACATGTACCAAAGTCCTACTCACAGACTCTCACGTGGACCGCACAATAGCCATGTGAAGAAACAGCAAAATCCTACTTCAAAAGAGCAAATGAGGATGAGATGGGGGAAAGGAAGCTGAGATGATTCTTCGAGGCCTTTTAGACTTATCATGGAGTATGTTTGCTTGATGTATCCTGGATCATTAGGGTGGTGGGAAAATCACTGCTATATCTATCCTTTCATTTAATCATCACAACAACTCAGGGAAGCAACAACAATACTTAACATCTACTGTACACACCTGCTATATCTAAGGCCTTTACCTTTATAACTTATTTCTCACAACGACTGTATGAGGTAGATACTATTATTTCACCTTTTGTGGAGTAAAAGATAGAAACAGAGAAGTTAAGTAATTTCCCCCCCATCACACAGCCAATATGAAGGATCAGAATTCATAACCTGGTAATCTGACTTCAGAGCTCTTGCTTGTAACCTGAACATTAAGTCAGGATTATCTTGGAGAGGAAAGGGAGACCCAGCAGGAGAGCAATGTGTGCAGGTCACACAAATGAAGTAAGTGGTGAAATTGGAATTTGAACTCAGGCCTGCCTAACTTGAGTCCCTAATCTCTTTCCCTCATAACTCTTTTCCCTTAATGTAAACATGTTTCATCTCCTTAAAACAAGTTCTCCTACCTTAACAAGATAATCCCAGGTCTTAGATGCTGTTTGGGAGGGGAGCAGGCTCATATACTGTAGATGAGTCACTGATGACTTGCTCCAAACATGGAGAATCACGGGCACTGTGACCCTTCAAGCCCACTGCCTGCGCTCCCCTCCCCCACCTAGCCAACAGCACTCACACACACACACCCATCAAAGCCTGCATTTCCTGGGCCGCCCCAGGAAGGGGCTGCTACTCACAGCCCTTGTAATCACAGAACCATTTATCTCCACTACAAGGGCATACAGGAAACACTTGCACATTCTCTATGGCTGGTTTCTAGCACCGGGAGGACTGGCCAGTTCCTGCTGGGTGGTGTCCCTCTCCCTCAGTTTCTTTTTCCATCTCTCTCTGTTTCTTCTTTCTTCAACATATATTTGGGGTATGTCTCTGTCTCTGTGATATGCTGGCACATAGACAAAAACAGACAGTCCCTGTCTTCGTGGGGACCAAGTGGGGCACACAGACACCCAGATAAGTGTGGTTGGAATCATATTGAAGGGATGTTTAAGCAACACAGGAGAAAGGTCTGGAGGCTGGAGTGTCTGCTTGGCTGGAAATTCCAGGGCACCCAAAGTCTATGGCTCCCTGTCTTCCTCAAGGTCTTCACCCTGCCCCTCCCCTGCCGGGCTGCCCGGTGCAGTTGGGCCCCAGCATGTGGTCCTGGGGGATCGAGAGACAGTGCTGGGAGTGATCTGGGAGAGGTAAGCCAACCGGGTGCTGCCCAAAGCCTTGAGTTCAGTTCCTTTCCTTCCAGTTTCATTTCATTCCTTTCAGTTCTCCAAAGCCAAAGTAGACGCGAGCCTCAGCTCCTTGAGGGCAGCCCAGGTGGGCTCTTAGTGCTCTCCATCCCCAGCAAGCAGTACAGGCCCAGCACTACTGCTTGGAAAGTGTTTGCTTAAAATGAATAAATAAGCAGGGGCTATGTCCAAGTTACAAATGAAGAGACAGTTCCAGAGAGGGTGGATGATTGCCTCTCCACCACAGTAAAAGAGTGAGGAAGAACCCAGATTCCTTAACCTAGTATAGGGCATGCTATCCAAGAAAAGGGAGCAGGCATTCATCTGTCATTCAGACACCTAGAATTTGGTCTGGCACAAAGTAGATGCTTACTAAGTGCAGAATAAAATGAATGAATCAAGCTGGGTGGGCATGTGCTTTGGCTACCCAGACACACCATTTCCAGCCATCTACCACAAAGTGAGCACAGTCTCATTGAGCTTCTCACCTCCACATGTGCCCTTCACTTCCCATCCCTGGGTCTTTGCACTTGCTATTACCCTTCCAGACCATCTGCCTGTTACAGTCCATGATGGATGGCACCCATTATAGTCTCATCTGATCTTTCCCAGCCCCAGCTGGAATCACACACACATATCCCCCCCCCCCCACAGATCTTCTGGTTCCCAGAGCACTTTGTACCCTCCTCTCCAGTAGACTCTGTATTAAGCTGCACTATAATTCTCTGCTTCTGTGTCTATCTCTGCCACCTTAGTATTCCTAGGTCTGATGACAGCTTGCTATGGAGTAGAGGCTTCTCTTCTGTGCTGAGTTCTTTATATATGTCTCATAATCTTTTCAACAACCCTGTGAATCATGTATTATCTTTAATACATGATATTTAATATTATCGTAATACATGTATTATCTTTAATATTATCTTAATACATGTATTATCATGTATTATCATCATTTGAGAGATGATGAAACAAGGGCCCAGATAACTGATGTAACTTGCTTAGGACCATTACTACGACTAAGGACCATTACTTAGCTACTAAGCTGTTGAAAGGAACTCTAGGCCAGGGAGCCTGGCAATCAGTCCTGCATCTCTCACCACATCCTCAGGTCCTGTCCTGTGGGCTTCTGCACTAGGCACATAGGACCGGGCCATATTGACCAGAGCACCACCGGCCACAGCCTCCTGGGGACTCAGCACAGTGTGATAGAGTCTAGCAGGCCTGTGTGTCTTCTGAACAGTGCCTTTAAAACCTCTCCCCTTCCCTTTCCACCCTTTTCATGGCCCCCTCACCCCCACCCCATGCCACTGACAGATCAGCTGATGACTTTCTATAGGGTCCAAGCTGTTAGAAATGTGACTAGGGAACAGAATGCCACGTGTCTACCAGGCACCTTCAGGGAACTGGTGTTCTCACTGGGCGCCTGAGTAGAGTCCAAAAAGGAGGAAGGAGGCTAAGATGAGAGCCAGATTAAAGACAGGGCCAGAGACACAGGGCCTGAGGCAGGAAAGGAGCAGAGAGAGAAAATGAGAGAGAGGGCTTGAGATAGAGATGGTAGAGATGAGAAGCAGAGTGAAAGAGATGATAAGAGATAAAAGAGCGATATCTTGTGGTTCCCTCACCCCATCCCTAGTACAGATGGGGAAGCTCGGGGTCAGAGGAAGAAGTGACCCTTCTCTCTAGCATATGTGTCTGTCACTTTTCCAAACACCATCAGTTCAGTTCCTGTTGTCTACCTGGCTGAACAGCATGAGCTGGGCAGTAGTGAAGGCTTCTGGGACATGCTAATCAGGATAGCAAGAGGTGAGAGAGAGATCAATGGATGCTGGAGCAGTATTGATCAGGGAAGCCTTCCTTCCTGGATGAGATAAGACTGAAGCCAGGCTGCAGACAATGTTTGTACTCACCTTTATTGAGGAATACAACAAAAGTCCTATTGTAAGTGCACCATATGTTGAGTTTTGACACGCATACACTCATAACCATCACTGCAATAAGACGGAGAATATTTCAGTCATATTCCTTCTAACATCAGCTCTGATCTGATCTGTCATTATAGATTAGCTTTGCCTTTTCTAGAATTCTAGATAAATAGAATCATATACTGTATACTCTTATTTGGTCTCTTTCACTGAGTAAAATGTTTTTGAGGTCACTCCATATTCTCACATGATTATTTCACCTTCTTTTTTTATTGCTGAATAGTATTCTATTGTGTGGATGTACCCAAACCCTTTATCCATTCCCCGGCTAATGGACATTTGTATTGCTTCTACTTTTTAGTTATTATGAGAAAAGCTGCTGTGAATATTTGTATATAGTTCTTGTGGCTATATATATTTTTAGTTCTCTCAAGTAACTGTATATTTATAAACTGCATGTTTATAAGGAACTACCAAAGAGTTCTTCAAGGTGACTGTATCATCTTCACATCCCCATCAATAATGAATGAGAATTCCAGTTGCCCCACATCCTCACTGACATTTGGTCTTGTCAGCCTTTCATGTGTTGACCATTTAAGTGGATATGTCATGGTATATCTTGGTAGTTTTGTGTTTCCCTAATGCAAGTTTGAGCATGTTTTAATAAAATTTTTGGCTATTTTTTTTAATCTTTAGGGAGATGAGGAATATAAAGTAGGATAGATCACAATTCTGTCCAAAGTGCTGAAGAGTTTGAAGTCATTCTCCCAATGCAGCAAATATTTAACTACAGCAGGAAGGAGTGAAGAGAACATTAGGTCTAAGCTGACATGGGTGCTGACCAGCTGAGGGGCTTTGGGTGAGATGAGCCTGTTTCCTCATCTCTAGAATGGGGTCACCCGCAATTTCACTCCTAGTTATCTATTCAAAGAATACAAAAACACAAAATTTAAGGGCGATATGTATTACTATGTTCATTACAGCTATGTTTACAATAGCTGGGTTATGGAAACAGCCTAAATGCCCAAGGACAGAAGACTGGATCTGAAAAATGTGGCATATAAATATATATATATCATAATATATAATACATATTATAATATATAATATATACTATATATGTTATATGTGATGGAATACTATTCAGCTATAAAAAAGGATGAACTACTGTCAGGGATGGAATTGGAGAGGATAATGTTCAGTTAAATAAGTCAGAAGGACAAAGACAAATACAGGATGGTCTCACTTATATGTGGAATATAGAGAAACATAACAAAGCATCAGTCAAAACCAAACCAATAATGAACTCTTAACATCTGACTGTAAAACAGACAATGAGGTGGGAGAGGGTGATGGGGTGGGAGTTGGGAGGGAAAGGGGCCCAGTGGAACCCAGTGGAGGGCATTGGTGGTGGGCAGGGTGTGAATGTGTGCATTTGTAGAGTTTGAACCCATAACCCCTGGAGCAGACACAAAGATGTAAAACTACCTCAATACACAATTTGGAAAATAAAGTGGGGGTCACACTAGCAGCCAGCAGGGTTCTTGTGGAGGATGAAATGAGCGGGGCAGGCATCTACCAGGTCTCAGTACTTACCTACCTTTCAGCCATGCAGGGGTCCTGCACATAAATATCTAAGTGTATGCACCAGCCTGGGGGTGATCACCAGCAACTCTTTGCCAGACAGAAGGTGGGTGGCTGAACACATATTCTGTATTTTACTAACAGCTCTGGGAACAAAACCATTGATAATCAAGCTGTCTGGGTTCTCTGCTCATGAGGACAGAGGAGTTCAGCATGCTCCGTCCAAGCCTGGGAGCAATTTCAGTCTTCTCTATGTTCCCGAAAGCACAGGCTAGAGAAAGGGAAATGGCTTCAAGAAAGCGCAGTGCTTTGATACATTCAACCATTTCACACTGGCCTTTACTACAGATGAGGCCTGTAAAGGAGAGCAGTGGTTCTCAAATGTTTTATGCACATCAGAAAACATCTAGAGGCTTGTTAAAACAGGTTTTCTTTTTGCATTGCTCCCAGAGTTCCTGATTTAGCAGGCTTGGAGCCTGAGGGGAGTCTGGGGATTTACTTTCCTAGGTTCCCAGGTGATGCTGATGGTCCACTTTGAGGATCACTGATTTGGAATGCAGTCCTTTCATCCCGGAGATGTGATGGTAGTGGAGGGGCTTAGAAGCGCAGGGCTGATTCTTCCCACTTACAAGCTTGGAATCCCAGGGCCAGGAATGGAGACAAAAATGGAGACCTTGGTCATATGGAGGTGGAAAGGAGAAACAATGACATCACTTCGTATCAGTTTTTACCATTAAAAATAATCCTAAGAACAACGACGGATGGTCAATTATCTCCCTTCTTTAGGGCAGGAAAGTAAAACCCAGAAAGTAACTTTCCTATAAACATACAGCCGGAGAGCAGAGGAGCCGATACCAGAACACAGGACCACCTGCCCATTGTACTTGTGCTGCCCTTGGACGCACCACAGGCTGAAGCCAGAGTGCCCCAGGTGTGAGGTCCACCACTCACCAGCTGTGTGTTCTCAGCGACTTGCTCAACCTCTCTGTGCCTGGGTTAGGTACCTACAAAATGGAGGTAACGGTAGTTCCTACTGCGCTGGGTTGGTGTAAGGATTAACTTGGAGGTGCAGAATGGTTAATTAACTTGAATCAATATGTGTGAGGTGATAGGACAATATGTACCTGGCACATTGGAGCACCATATAAATGCGTTGAAAATAAGCATGACTGGCCCTAGACTGCACACACACCGCATCACCCCAGAGAGGTTGGGGGAGGAAGCCTAAGGATCAGCTAGGATCTACAGTGATAGGCAGAAACACGTGAAAAATGTAAAAAGTCTGGGACTTAGGGTGTAGGAAGAACTCAGCCTTCGGGGGTGGCTGTGGTGGGGAAGACAGATCTGTCAGCAGCTCAGGGCCAAAGCCAGACTGGACTGTTGTCTGCACGCGGCTCTGCTTCAAGGCTGGACTCTAGACTGACCAGTGTGGGTCCTGGCCGCCCCTCCCCCGCTTCACCACCCCTAGCCCAGGCGCTCCGAGTTTCCTGCCCCCCACCCCGCCCTGCTAGGGGCGGGCAGAGGAGGGGTGGCATTTCCTGGTGGGGCCGCCAGCCGCCTCACTTGCTCCTGGACGCTCGGACAGAGCGCTGACCGACAGCCACCAGATGCTATTTCGGGCGGCGCCCGGCTCCGCGCAGTTTCCGTTTTTCCACCGACTGTCGGAAACCAAGGGGGGAGGAGGTTGTTGACGTCATGAGCCCCCAGCCCCAGACGGGGTGGGGGGTGGGCTGCGAGTGGAGTGGGGTGGGGGATGAGGTCAGAGATAGCTGCCAGACTGTCAGAATCTGAAGCCTGGTGCACAGGAGGACGGCGAACGCCACCTTCCCTCTGCATAGAGGCCCTCGCACACTGTTGAAGGCTGACAAAATTCTTTCCACCTGTCCATATTCGTTCCCTACAACTCTTGGGGTCTTAAGCAGGTCATTTAATGCTCTCAAAGATATCAAAACCAAATGTAGAATCCCTCCCCACGCCTCTCCAAGAATAACACCACCATCTAAGCAAACAAGATAACCAGAACACCAGAGGGTTCATGGATTTCTCCTTCATCCCCAAACCCAATTCTTATAAATTCAGTTTTGTATTCTAAATACATGTCTTCTTCATACACCTCTTTGCTTCTCTTCTGCCAGCTCCCTAGTACCCTGCCCAAACCCACGCCCTGGACCACTGCATTGGCCTCAGAACCCATTTTCTCACATCCATCCCCCTGCCCCCTCCAGGCTCACAGCCAAAGAGCTTTCTAAAAATGCAAATTTGATTCTGTTTAAAACATTCACTCCTCCCCAAAATCAAATAAACAAAATAGCTCCCCCCCAAAAAAGAAAATTCTTGTAATGGTTGTAGGCTTGCTCCAACCATACTGGACTCATGTCCCTTTGTGAGCCTTCAGCTGCGGTGCACCAGCTCTTCACCCACTTGGAAGACCCTGGTGCTCACTTTCCTAATCCTGCCCCTTCAGATCTCAAGCTCAGTGTGGGCATACTGTCTCAGAGAGCCACACTGATGATGACGGACTGGCCAGGACTGACTCAGACCAGGCCACACACCAGGCTCAGACCAGGCCCTTGACTGGGACTTAGTCTGTGCCCACACAGTCAGTGATGCTGGAAGGACAAAGCAGCCTGGCATGGTGGGTAGAGTTGTAGACTTAGAATGGGATACTTGAGTTGGGTCTTGGCTTTTTATCTGGGTCACTGTAAGCTTTGGCCACACCACATCTCTCTGTGTCTTAATTTCCTTTATAAGGATAATCAGAATACCCACCCATCAAGAGCCAGTGCTCTTGATGAAATCCTGGGCTCAGGACTGGGTGAGATACTACAGATTATCACTTAATTCACTACCTTTTAAAGGCCATTTAATTCAATCCTCATGACAACTCTGTGAGGTAGGCTTTATCTTTCCATTTTACAGATGAGGGAACTGAGGGTCAGATAGTGCTAAGTGACTTGTGCTAAGATTTAAGCCCATGCTATTTCTACTCCAAACTAAAAGAATGAACCCAGATACCCTCCAAAGGCTGAGCCCTGAGTCCCAGTCACCATCCCTCACTGAACCCAGATTTCTACCTCAGAGTACAGGTCTTGGTCTGCACAACGAGTTAACTCAGATCCCTCCTCCTAGCCCAGGCTCCAGTATATTCACCAGCTGAACTCCATAGAGGACACTGGTGCCAAACTTGCTTCAAACGCAGGCTCCACACTTAATAGACATGTAACCTTGGGAAAGTTCCTTTTATTTGGAGCCTCAGTTTCTTAATCTGCTCATGGAGGATAACAGTAGCACCAACCTCTTTAGAATTGTTCCTGAAGACTAAATGAATATCTGAGAGTGCTCAGAACAGCGCTTCAGTAGTAAGGTTACAATGTTTAAAATAGGGGGTGGGGGGTTGTTCTTGGGCCCTGGGTTCAGCCTGAAACTCAGTAGAAGAGGCATTTTCATCTCTCAGCTGACAGCAGTCCTGCCTCTATAGAGTCCCTGGGTTGGAACTCAGTCCATGACATTAGAGGCAACAGGGTCCTTTTAGAGCAGGGAAGGGTCAGGGCCAAAAGAGGTGGGGCTGGGGTGGGGAGGGCCGCTGGAAAGAGCTGGTGAGCTTTCTGGCATAAGAGGTGCTGCCCAGTGAAATTTGGGTGTCCAGGACACTGGGCAAAAATAAATACATAAATGAACGAATGGACTGGGACATGAGAAGAGCTGGGAGTGATGGTTCTGAAAGTCCCTGAAGAAAGACGTCTGGGAAAGGACTGAGAGGATGGGGAGCCAGGGGTCCTGAGAGGCCTGGAGATCAGAAAAGGGGCTGGACCCTCCCGGTCTTAGCGAGCCGAACTCTCTCCGGAGCCGATCCTAGCGCCGCGCAACCAGTCCCCACTCCCTCCGGTGAAATTGCCAAATTAAAATGAATCATTTGGCCCATAATGGCCGAGGCGCTTATCGGGGGCTAGCGGACCCGCGGCGGTGCCTTATCTCCGCCGTGCACACGGCCCCGGCGCGCCTCGGCCCATGCTAACGAGGCCTAGAACGTGAGCGGGATTAGAGCGCGTCGGTGGAGGAGCGGGGTGCGGCGCGACGCGCGGGCGGGGGCTTGGGGGGCGGGGGGGAGGGCCTCCGCGCTAAGCACCAGGCCTCAAAATGGCCACACGCTTCCCCCCGTAGCGGCAAAACGTGAGCATTCTGGCCTTTTCTAGGGTAAAGCAACCTGCGGCCTCCCACGGAACTCCCCACCAATTTCCCCTTTATTTTCCCCCACGCGCAGAAAGGGAGGTCTAGCTCCTTTTCCCTCGTTTTTTTCGATGGGGGGGCATATTCCTCGGACGCCCTCGCTGCCGCCGCCCCTCCCGCCTCGGAGACTCTCTTCCTTCCTTCCCCTTTTTCCTTACGCAATATACAGAAATGCGCGAGGCGGTGGTTGGTTTTCATTTCTTCTTCGTGGTTGTATGCATGCGGTGGGATTATGAGAGTGCGTGTGTGAGCTGTGGGAAATGTGGCCTGCTTCCGAATGTGGTCTTTTTTGGCAGGAGGTTGTGTGTCGGAGTGTGATGGTGTCTGCGCTGTTTCGGTGTGTAGATTTGGATTCTTCAAGGCCCATATGCGTTTTCATCGTTGTATATAATTATGCTCCGTTGCGTTCTCGTTATGGGTCTGGTTCTGTGTGTTGGGTTGTGTGGTCTTGGCGATCGTGTTTAGGTGGTTTCGTTGTTGGTTCTGGCGTGTGTGATCCCGGCTGCCCTGAATTGTGTGTCCCTGAACGACTGCATTGGACTGATTTCGTTATGTTGCGTTTGACAATGTATGGACCTGACCATGTCGGTTTGTGCGGCAGTGTTGGGTAGTGTTTTCTTTGCTTCCCGTCTGTGGGGCTGGACTGTGTGTGGTCCTACCGGCAAAGGGTTGTGCGCCAGTGTGCTTGTGTCCTTTAGAGGCTCATTTACAAACCGCTGGGGGGTGGAGGGGAGGGCGAAGGAGAGATGGAGGCGCAAGTTGAGGAGGTGGCATGGGGGCGGGGAGAGAGATTTCACATTTTATTCCAAATTATGATGTATTCGGAAGCCAGTGTTGGCTTGGATGGGCAGACAGAGCCCTATCGGCGGCTGCTCTGTCGGGAGGCCAGTCTGTGCCTCGGCGTTTGAGGGATTCGTTAGTGAATGGGAGGCTCTTCCAGGCTCGCAGCTGAGCAGCGCTCGCCCAGGCCCGCACCTTCAAGCCGGTGGCCGCCGGCTTCGGTTCCCGTCGCACTCAGGCTTCCATTTCTGGTCAGTTTCCCGGGCGCGGCCGCTGGGGTCTACGGGAGAGGCCGGAAAAGACAATGGGAGCATTCTCCAGGCTTCTGGTCTCGGGTGGGGACCCTCGGGAATATCTCCGAGGAACGTTTTTCCACCCCTTCTCCGGATGAGCAACATTCCGCGTGGGTAGAGCGCTCGTGGCATCGGTGGCCCGGGGCCGGGCTCCATGGAGGGGCCGGGTCAGTAATGCCCTAAGCCCGGAAGAAAATCTTGTTTGTCAGTTATTGTGGTTGTTACTGTCATCATCATCACCATCATCATTCTATTTTAATTGAAAGAATCATCCAGGATCGAGCAAAAGCAGCCAGGAGCTTTTAAGTTTCTTTGGAGGGATAACAAAGCAGCTCGGTCTTCTCTCCCTGCCCCCCACCCCCGTCTATTTTTTAAGTTGCTGGATTTGGGGTAGGGAGAGAAAATGGAAAAAGAGACAGATACTGAAACTCCGTTATAAAGCAGAAATTACCCCCGACCTAACATACTGGGAATGAGTGGATTCTTCTTTTTCACCATTCTCCCCACTTGGATTAGAAGAAAAGAAAGAAAATCTCCCTCGTTGGAGTGAAACCGCAGAGAAGACTTATTTCTGTATTTCAACCAAAACCGGGGCAAAAAGGAGCCTTTACGGTTAATCTAAGACTTCGATGTGTGATCTTAAACCGGACAATTTAGGCAAAACAAATTAAACAAAACCCTGGCATGGGGTGGGGGAGGGAACAACGAAATCCTGCTACCGGTGGGCAGCGGCATTGGAGTTGTTTTAACCCTCCCTCCCTTTGCCTTGTTTATTGCTGCAAGGAATTACGAGAATGCTCCTCTACTCTGCGGGTCTGAACACCAAAAAATCGAAAATCGTTGTGTAGGGATGATTGAAGGTGGAAAGGGATTTTTCTTTTTCGGATTTTTTCTTTTTCTTAATCTGTACGAAGAAAAGAAGGGACCTTCATAGATCAGATACCTTCTCTCTTTCCCCTTCTTGGGTCCACGCTGTTCCGACTCCATTCTTGCGGCATAGAACAGCCTTTGGGATTAGGTTCTGGTTTCACTTTGGGCTGAGGGGGGCCATGGAGATAGTGGGGCCTCTGAGGTCTTGCCTTACCGACCGGAGTGTGAAGACAGGATTCTTATTTTTCCATGTACCCCCGAACCCACCCTGCCAAGTTGCGAACCACTCCCGCGGCGCGGTTGAAGCTGGGGTCTGACCCGCATTCCCTAGCCAACAGCGTAGACACGTTAGTGCTTAGAAGACAAACTCAGCCACACTGAACCAGAGGGATCCCCCGTTAGAGGGTCCGAAAAATGTTCTGGACTGTCTGCGGTAGCGAGCTCATAGTTGTTCGACTAAATAGTTATTCCTGATTGGTCAGGTGTAAGCTTCTTTTTAATGGGAGGGGGTGGGAGGGAGCTTCAATCAACCTGCAGGCTGGGGGGCGGGCGGGTGGGCAGAAAGCTGTTCTGGATCCCCAGGGCTGGTTGACGAGGATCTGAGGTAATTCCCAGCCATTCACCCCCATTTCTCTTTCTCCCTCCCTCTCTCGCCCTCCCTCTTTCTCTCCACCCCCATCTTTCCTGGAAACTGCTCTGGGCGCGGCAGACCGCCCAGGACTACACTGCGGCCTAACTGTTGGTCTTTCAGCGAGAGAGGGGGAAGCGAAGACCCCTGTCCACCACTTGGATCTCGGCTCCCGCCCCGTCTTCGGCGGCGGAGTGGAGATCCTACTCAGAGGGGCCGGTCTCTCTAAATATGCCCCAGGTGAGTTTTGGGGGGATGGTATAGGCGGAAATGGCCTGGGAAGCCTTGTTCTGGCTTGGGGTAGGGGAGGTTCCGGACAGAAGAGAGTTCTTCTCAGAAGGTGGGGATAAAGTAGGGGTGGGGATCCAGAGCTGGGAATCCCCGGTGATTGTGCTTCTGTGGCCTTCTGCGGGGCCTTTTCCTTTTCTGACTCTGGGTAAAAACAGCTGGTTAGATTGGGTCCCCCTGCGGCTCCCATCATTCTTGGCTCTGTGGACGGTTCACAAGGTTCAGAACTTTGGGGCGGCTATAAGGGGGTGGCTGCCCTAGCCTGGAACTCCAGCAGGAAGAAGGCCGCAGCTATCCTGGCTAGCACAGTCCCAATCCTGGTGGGCCTGACCGAGGCCTAACTCCTAGGGCGGGGCAGTACCGGAACACCCCCCCACTTCCATGGTTGTGGGGAAGTGATTCTGTGCACCGACAATTTGGGGTCTTCTGCAGGCTTGGGCCCCCTCAGGGGGTCCAGCGGGTTTGGATGCTGTATGAGGGACCCAGAAGGTTCTTAGGCACAGGCTCTGGCTGGGGTGCAGCTGAGGCTGTTTTCATATTAGAAGAAATTCTCCATGGGGAGAGTTGGGAGCTGCTGGAGCCCAGTGCCTGCCCTCCAGGAGCTGTGGATCTGTGTCTTGGTTAGAAGCTGGTGTAGAGATGTTCTGATTAGGCACAACTGGAGATGAGCATCTGGTGTTGCCTACTGTGTACGGGGGTCTTGGCGACACAAAGACAGGAGTTATAGTGGTCTAGTGGATTTAGTTGAAACCTTAAGCCCCCCTCTAGCTTCTCCACATAAAAACAAATAAAAATCACTCAGCCTTTCCTTTTAGTGATCTTAACAAAAACTAAGTGATGCGGTTTGACAAACGAACATACTTGTGGGTCCTCCTGTGGCTTCCTCAGGAGCATAGTTCACCAGGGTGATCCTGGTTGCAGAAGAGCTCAGTGGATTTCCCTGGGGCCCCCCAAGGGGCCTGGAGAAGTGGGCCACAGACTCTGGGGGCCAATCATAGATTCCTCATAGGGAATCTCTGAGATATAGATCATTATAGGCGTTTGGAGAGGGCATTTGGGGCCAGGGTCAACTCACCTGGAAGGAACATGGGCTCCCCTTGCCTCCCCCCCCCCCAGTTAACCAGCGAGTATAACCGGTCATAAGGAGTACTTGAGCTCATTCTGGCCATTGCAGCACACACCATTTGTCACTCAGTTAGGAGGTGGGGCTGAAGAACAGGTACTGGATGCACAGGAATGAGTCTGGATAGTGAGGTAGCGAGCCAGCATTTGGGGCTGTATATTTCATCGCAGAATGAAATGTTTCTGGTGTATTTCACCAGGGGTGGGGAGCGTGAGTCAGGAGGTCCAGTCCTAGTATACATAGGGTGCATTTCTAGTGGTCACAGTGCTCTGGTGGTCCCATTCTGTGCACCAAATCTATTGTCTCCACCATAATCATAAACTCGCTGTCAAAGAGGTGCCTGGTCCCATTGCCTTTATAGCTGCACTACACCAGGTGTCAGGAAATTTTGTAGTTCCTGGGCCGGGCTCCCAGGACTGTGGCAGATCCAGAGCAGGAGTGCAGTCTGAATGGCGGTTCTCTGGTGGCCAGTCTGTCTGGTGGCTGGTGTATCTGGTGGCAATTGAGCTGAGCTCCAGAGTAGGTTTCCTTTCCCTTCTGTCCCTAGTTGTGTCCAGTCTCTCTTCTGTGGGGGAAGATGGTCCCCAGGCGCGCTCCTGTGCAGAGCAGTGCCGTGGCAGGATGGGAGCTCAGTGGCTGCTGTGAGTGATCAGAAGGACCCTGCTTGGGACTGAATTGGATTTTTATGAATTTATTTTCTGCTATAAAATGCCTCAATCACATAATTCTCAGAGCAGAAACCTCATTTTGAACATCTTGTGAAGCCTCATCGAGTTGACTATATTTAAATTTTTCTAATAAAAACAACCTCAAATATCCCCAAACTCTGAAGCCAGAGTCTCATGGATTTTTCTGCTTTTATTTTATGCTGGGGCCTGGCTTCATTGGCATCGAAGCAGGGTGATGCAAGAACCAAGCTATTGCTGGTAGAGCAGCCTGAAGTGTGGTTGTGAAGAGGGGGATTCTCTGCTCCAGGGGTATATGTGGGGGTGTGTGTAGGGGAGGATAGAATAGGTAATCTTAGCCTGTTGAAATTCAGCCTCTGTTGAAAATAGGATTGTGTGACCTTGGAAAAGGAATTTCCCTCCTGGTCCTTTCTCCTTGTCACTAATAATATTTACTTATGCATTTGCACAGTGTTTAAATAGTAATGGAGGTATTCCTCCCATTTCCCGGAGGAGGACACCAAGGAGGAGAGGGGCACTG
Organism: Scalopus aquaticus; assembly: GCA_004024925.1. Taxonomy (NCBI): domain Eukaryota; kingdom Metazoa; phylum Chordata; class Mammalia; order Eulipotyphla; family Talpidae; genus Scalopus; species Scalopus aquaticus. Next base: position 97,835 of record PVIJ01002400.1, on the reverse strand, counting down.
GGAAGTGCTGGAGGGCCCTGGAGTCACCCCTACCTGCTTGTGTCAGGGAGCCCAGACACCAGCAGCCTCAGGGCACTCTTTGAATGCCTGGGCTCCATACTGCCTCAACCAGGCCTCCAGACCCACCTCACTTTGGAATCCAGCAGAGCTGAAGGAGGTTAAGTGTTCAGGGAGGTAGGATCCTCTTCTCTCCCTGATGTCTCTTGGAGAGGTGGGAGTAAAGGGCTGCTGGAAGGTGACTGCACCGAATACAGGGTGGATTTGTTTAGTGTGAGTAGACACCCCTGAAGTGGGTGACTGTGTTGGAAGGAGCATCTGGTTCCTCCCGATAAGTCTCTAATAGCTCCAGTAAAGTGGACCCTAGTTCCTGCTGCCTCCATTCCCTAAGTTCCCAGCTGCATCCTACACTCCCCCCACCTTTTTCTGGGTGTATGTGTGTGTGTGGAGATAGAATGGGGGTGGGCTTTGCTGAGGTGAAGGAAGGTTCGAGAAAAATACCCCACCTCCTCGAGGCAGATTCCCCGCCAAAATCAAAAGGGGGGCGGGAAGAACACAGTCGGAGATTTGCTCCCTCCTCTTCCCTTGCGGCCTGAGAAGGGGACCAGGCGGTATTTCTTTTTCGCCTGGTTCTACATTTCCTTCCTCCTTTATTCCCTTCTGTTTTTCTTTCGCTGGCTGTATATCTTTTCTTCCAAAGTTTGTCCTCTTTCTCCACTTGTCTTTTTGGTCCTAAGAGTCTGTGTCTCTCTCTCCCTTCTCCCAAACCTGAGACCCCCTTCCCTCGCTCCCTCGCCCCACCCGGACTTCAGAACCTTAGGGCGGGGGAGGGGGGTATGTCCACGTGGCTTTAAGTTTGTGGCCTCTCCTCAGTTCTCCGTGGGTGCATGAGTTTCTCTCTCTGCCCCACGCCCTTCATCCCACCCAACGGTCGTGGGCCGCGGGCGGTTGTCAGAGCGGGCGTCCGCTTGTCTGTTTGTCTGCCCGCAGGATGACGGAGCGGCCGCCGAGCGAGGCGGCACGCAGTGACACCCCGCTAGAGGGACGGGACGCGGCCGAGGCCCGCATGGCCCCCCCGCACCTGGTCCTGCTGAACGGCGTCGCCAAGGAGACGGGCCGCGCGGCCCCGGCGGAGCCCCCGGTCATCGAGCTGGGCGCGCGCGGCGGCCCGGGGGGCGGCCCCGTCGGCGGGGGCGGTGCCGCGCGAGACTTAAAGGGCCGCGACGCTGCGGCGGCCGAAGCGCGCCATCGGGTGCCCACCACCGAGCTGTGCCGACCTCCCGGGCCCGCCCCGGCGCCCGCGCCCGCCTCAGCCCCGGCAGAGCTGCCCGGAGACGGCCGCATGGTGCAACTGAGCCCGCCCGCGCTGGCGGCCCCCGCCGCCTCCGGCCGCACGCTGCTCTACAGCCTCAGCCAGCCGCTGGCCTCGCTCGGCAGGTCAGGTCCCCGGCAGGGCGGGGTGGGCGGCGGCCGGGCGGGCTCCCCTCGGCGCCCCGGGAGCGGTCTTCCCTCCTCCCGGCGGGGCGGGCGGAGCTCGGGAGGAGAGGGGCACTTTTAACCTCGAGCCTGAGCGCCTGGAGCCCCCCCCACCCCCCACGCGCGCGAGTGAGAAACGGGCCCTCGGAGAGAGTGTGTTAGTGCGTGTGCGGGCAGATTGGGGTGCCTTGTGACGGCGCGACGTGTAGACGGCGCGACGTGTAGGGGAGTGTGTAAGCCAGGGAGGGGAAGTGTAGGCATATGGCTGGCTGGGAGCCGAGCACCCAGTGCCGGGTGGAGGTGGTGGTGGGACAGGGGCAAGTGGGTGTGGGTACCAAGCAGGGTTGAGTTGAATGCGCCCCGCTTTAGAATTCTTCTGGAAGCTACAGCCCTCTGAGGACAGGTAAGAGATAGGGGTCTGGGAATGGTTGTGAGAGGGGCCCCCTCTTCTGCCTCTCTGCTTAGGGCCCTCCTGGGGAGTGAAGGCTCCTCCTCTCCGCCCTGTCCCTAGTGTGGTGTCGGCACACTGCACCTTTACCCAACACCCCTCTCCTTGCTGGGGTCTGGAGGGGAGAGGAGGGCTGGTTTGGGGACAGAGATGAGACAGGGATAGGCAAGTGCAGGGCAGTGAATGTGGGGGAGCCCAGAGAGAAGCTGCAAAGTCCAGGGCGGGGGATGGGAGCATATCGGTGATGGTGAGTCAGGGTTTCCTGTCTGTTGTCTGTCCACTGGCCTCCCTTGGGCAGGAGTGAAAGTGGGGGGAGGCTGAGGGTAGGGGACAGGACCCCCTTTGGTGGTGCTGAAGTCACCCTGGGTGTGAAGGCCACATCTGCTGTGTGAGCATCTGTCTAGAAGCAGAGTCCTCTGTGTGGATCGTGTGCTTGTACCAGGGAGGGCGCTCCATCTGTGGGGTGTGTGTATGTATGTGTGTGTGTTCATTTTTGTGTTTGCTCCATGTGTTCACCTCTGATTCTGTGGGTGAGTATCTCTTCCTCTTGCTTGTTTCACCCTGGTGAGAAGGTGGCTCTTCATGCTCCTTCTACCCCCAATGCCCTTGTGAAGGGTCCAGGGTTACCCTTGTTTTTTCAGGGTTGGGGGAATTCAAGAACATTGAGGGGAAGATCCTAAGGACCCTCTTTCTCCCCCTGTCCTACATGTGATCTTGTGATCTGTCTGTTCCCTCCCACAGTGGGTTTTTTGGGGAGCCTGATGCCTTCCCTATGTTTGCCACCAACAACCGAGTGAAGAGGAGACCCTCCCCTTATGAGATGGAGATTACTGATGGTGAGTACCTGAGCTCACCTTTGTACTCACCCCTTACTCTGGTTAGGGCCCCCCAAAGGAGGGAACAGCAGAGATTCTGTCTCACATAGATGGGTACCCCAGAATGCCCTCACCTTGCCACACCCGTCACCCTTTTCCCATCCTGTGGCTGGCAGGCTCTTCAGACCTGGTACTTGGAAGTTGGGGGTGAGGCTGGGGCAGGCACCGTCACAGTACTGGGGAGAGGAGACATGGTGTGAGGACACATTGTGGTGCTTAGCCCAGACCTCTAGGGTCAGTAGTAGTCGCCACTCCAGGCTCCATTCCTGTGCTTGGCAAGGATGCTGGGCAGAATGTATGGTGCTCCCTGGCGCTAAGCCTGACCTTAGGGATTCCCTGCACCCCCTTGCAAGTTGCTCACAATTGTACCTTCAAGGGTCTCATCCCAGGACCCCCGTGGGACCTGCTTGTCCCATTCCACACCCAGGGCTGAGACTAGGGAGTTCTTCCTGATGCCATTGATTCTGCCCCGCCCTCTTGCTCCCTCAGGAGGCTTTCAATTCTGCTACTGTGAACTCCCTGGGTATTCCTGGTCTTAACTTGTGGGGGGGAGGGTTGGATGAGGGGGAAATTTGGAGGTTCCCCTGCTTTTCCCCAGCTTGGCCTGATGTAGTAGATGGGGCCCGACACCAGGGGGCAGGAGAGCAGGCTCTTCAGAGCGGAGGGACTTAGAGCCAGTCCTTGGTTTCCAGCATTTCTGGAAGCTCCAGGCTGGGCTTTGTGTAGGAAAGGGTGGCAGGGAGATGTGCAGTGGGCCAGACCTTCTGAAGGTGAGTCCTCATTAACATTCTGGAGAGGAGGGAACTGGAGTCTGGGGCGTAGGGAGGAGAGGGAAGGGTGCTGGGTGTCAGTGCTGCTTGGTTAGAGGGGAGGTGGGTTTATCAAAGAGCAAGTAGGTGGGACCAGTCCTGAAGTTACCCAGGAAAAAGGGCAGAGGCATCAGAAATCAGGTACAAAGGAGATGAAGAAGAGGGGCAGGACGCTGAGGACTTGGAGGAAGTGCAGGAGTGTCGGGAAGCCATTACCCATGAATGTTACCAGTGCTAGCTGAGAACCTACTCAGTGCCCAGCTGGAGGGATACAGGACGCTGAGGGATGGGGACTCAGGAAAGAGGAAGGTATAGAGAAGTGGATAGTTCTCTGGAAAGGAGGCTGGGAGGAATAAACAGTAAAGGGGGTGAAGACTAGGGTGGGGTGGGGTGGGGTGGGGTACAGTGCAGAATAAGTCCATGGGACTTAGAATTCAGTGCCTTCATCACAAAGAGTCCATAGAAGTAGAACTAATGCAAGATCTAAAGTCAAGACTTGAGGTGGATTCCTGTTGTTGGACTTTTCTGGGCCTCAGTTTCCTCACATGCAATAATAGCTTCCCCTGGACTTTTGAAGGAGTGCAGTGGGATAACGTGTTTTTAGGGCCTGACTCTGGGGAGGTGCTGAGGACATGTGACGTTTCATCCCATCTCCTTCTCTTTCCTTGCCTGTTAGGTAGTGGTAGAAGGTTTTGGAGGCCAGTATGCTGCCCATTATTAAAGAGTTTTTGTCCACCTTGTCCCTGACTGTACTCCTAGTGCCCATCACACTGCTCGTCACAATAATCCTCGGGCAACTCTTCAAAGAGTGGGAAAGGCAGCCAACTGATAACAAAAATGATGCTATTTTTTGGACACTCTCTATGCTCTGTGGGTTTTGTGTTTTTGATTTTTTAAAGATTTATTTATTTATGCATACAAGAGCTGGAGTATAGGCCAGAGGTGTGAAAGGATTCACCAGTGACAGGGTGGGGAGCAGAATAGGCAGATTGACTGAAATGCACTGCTGAGGGGAGCAGCGGGTAAGACAGGAGAGGTGGCTAGGGATTGAACTTGTGCTGCAGTGGCTGCAGATAGCTTCATAGCGCTGAGACTTAACCCCTTGAGCTACCAGAGAGAACCCTATTTTTTATTTTTATTTAATCCTCACCACAAACCTCTGATGTCAGTATTAGCATTTTCATCTTATAGATGAGGAAATTGAGGCTCAGAGAGGTTAAGCAGCCTGTTCAGGGTCACACAGGGGAGTCCTGAATACTCCTCATAACCCCAACCCCCTTCTGGAGTCTTTCTAGCCCTAGCTGTGACAGCAGTCATAATGCCCCATGGAGTCCCATGGAGCAGGGACTAATCCTCCCCATGCCGTAGCCCAGGTACCCCCTCACTGGCATGGATCCCCGAGAACAGCAAGCTCTTTCCCCTGAGGTGCCCAGGGTCGGACTGCTCAGCAGATGCCTGCTTCTCCTCTGTGGCAAAGACTCAGCTGGGCCTCTTGGGGCTTGGGAAGCCTCAGGGGTGGTGTGGGCATCCATGATCCTCCCTGGGAAACATGGGGTGTGTGTGTGTGTGGCATGCACATGCGTGTGGAGGGGAGAGAGAGAGATGACCAAGCAGGGAGTGTCAAGCAGAGATGAGGTGGGTCAAGGTCTGGCCACAGTCTCCCCAGCTGTGGAATGAATTTGGGACAGAGGAGAAAACTTGGGCCCTCCTCTCTTCTTTGCCCAAGTTTCCACATTCTGAGGACTGGTTTCAGGGTGACTGGAAGAAGGCAAACCAAGTATTACAGGACTGGAAGTTTCTTGAATCTTCCGAGGACTGTCTAGAGCCTGATCTGCGTGTCTGCGCTGGGGAGGGAAGCAGCCACCTCAGCCCAGGATCAGGAGCCCTGGTGGGCCCTTTCCTGTCTTCCTCTGGCTTTGAGAATCCCAGATCAGGCTCGGACATTGAGTGCGGTGCTGCACGCACAGTAGATGCTTGATACTTGCAAGGTGGTGTCTGCCTCTGTTCTGCAAGTCTCAGTCCATCAGTGCCAAGCACCCAACCTGTAACCAGCGCTGTGGACATGGAGAGGCTGAGGTAGCTCTCAGATGCCTGCCTGGAGCCTCAGGCTGTGCCAGTCTCTACTTCTGTTTGGGAGAGAGCTCACCAAGTGGGCCTTCCCTCTCTGGTCTCTGTTCTGTCCTCCAGTGCCCCTCCCCCCAGCATGAATAGTCAGTCAGAGACCTTTACTGTCCCCTGCTCTGTGCTTTCCCACACCCCATGGGCTCTGTACTCAGTCTGCTCTGCTCTCACCCATGCTCATCTAAAAGGCTTTAGCCCTTTTCCAGGTCGGTCTTCGCATATGCCGTTCCCTCTGCTGGAACACCCTTCCCTCTTTCCTTCCTATGCCTGACAGGCTCTTCTTCAGCCTTAAGTTCTTACCTTATAGATGTCATCTCCTCTTAAAGGCTGTCCCCAACTGCTTTACCTAAATATGGTAGCTTCTGTCCATCTTTACTCATATTCAACTTCTGTTCACTACTTGTGCATCATCTGTTACTGCCATTAAAATGTAGACTCCCTGAGGGTAGGGCTCTGTTTTGTTCACCATTATTCCTTAGTGCTTAGAACAGTGCCCATTATTAGTAAATAACTGATGAATGGATAACAATAGTTGACATTGAATGCTTTATCTAGGGTAGTTACTAAGTACTTTGCCTGTGTTAGTTATTAGACCCATGTGACTTGAGTTACTGGTATTATCTCCACTTTATAGATGATGACGCTCGGGCATAGAGACTACGTATCTTGCCCAGAGTCACTGTCTAGTGCCTAAAGTCAGGAACTGAACCCAGAAAGTCTAACTAGGTTTGCCTTCCAGACTACTCTATATGGCCTCTTGGCACAAGTGAATGAATTAATGACACTGCCCTCAAGTGTCTCATAACCCAGAGAGGGAGACAAGAACAGTGGCTATCAGGGATTATTGGACAACCCTGATGGTTGATTAGATCTGTTTGGAGGGGTTAAGGGAAATCCTCAGAGAGAAGGAAACAAACTGGGTTTTGAAGGATGAATAAGAGTTTTCTAAGTAAAAGAAACTTAAGTACAATGAATTTTTCCCAAGGCTTTTTCTCCTTTTCCACCAGAGAAGATGCCTGGGGGGTGGGGGGTGGGGCGCAGATCTCCAGTCGGTTCCCATCCCTGCCTCCTTACCTTTGCCCTCCCACCCTCCAGGCCCCCACACCAAAGTCGTGAGGCGCATCTTCACCAACAGCCGGGAGCGATGGCGGCAGCAGAATGTGAATGGGGCCTTTGCTGAGCTCCGCAAGCTGATCCCCACGCACCCCCCTGACAAGAAGCTCAGCAAGAATGAGATCCTCCGCCTGGCCATGAAATATATCAACTTCCTGGCCAAGCTGCTCAATGACCAGGAGGAGGAGGGCACCCAGCGGGTCAAGCCTGGCAAGGACCCTGTGGTGGGCGCTGGTGGAGGTGGGGGAGGGGGCAGTGTGCCTCCAGATGACCTCCTGCAGGACGTGCTGTCCCCCAACTCCAGCTGTGGTAGCTCCCTGGACGGGGCAGCCAGCCCCGACAGCTATACAGAAGAGCCGGCACCCAAGCACACTGCCCGTAGCCTCCATCCTGCCATGCTGCCCACCTCGGATGGACCAGGCCCTCGGTGATGGGTCTCAGGCCACCAGGACCAGCCAGGGGCCTGTCCCCAGGTCTTCAGGGCAGGTGGGGGTGAGGATTGGGCAGCTCTGGAGCAGGGCAGTGAACTTGAACTTTCCTCAGTGTCTGAACTTTAGGAAGCCCAAACTGCCCGTGCGGCTGGCTTTAACGTTTCTTGCCTCAGTAGGAGAAGAGTAAAATGGAGCAAAGTGGTGTAGGTACTTTTCATGAAGACGGCACAGTCTTCCCCCTCCCCCAGACCCCTAAGACTTCCCGAGTGAGAGACTGGAGTGGCACTGCTTTTGGCCTGGAGCCTGGGAGTCCTGTCTTTGCTGATACCTGGGGTTGTCAGCACTCACCTGAGGTGCCCAGGAGCCTCTGCCTTGCCTTTAGTCCCTTCCAAGCTGGCTGGGCTGGCTTTGTGGCCACTCTGTCCAAATATATAGGTACCCAGTAGCTGCCCATTTCTTGAGCCCCTTCTTCACCCAGGTCCATGTCGGCCCATCCAGCTTGCCAGCTGCTGCAGAGTCATAAGCCGCTAGGTGCCATCTTCAGGGCCTAGTTGAAGATGGCCAGTGGATAACCTGCTCTCGACTAGTTGACCGGAGGGCCAGAAAACCCAGCGCCCCTTACTTCAAAGCTCTGTTTTCTCCCCGCTGAGACTTGCCTGCCTGACCCTGTGGCTGTGGGCACCAAGTCTGCAGCTGTGAACATGTCCTGTTGGGCTTTGTGTGGAGGCAGAGAAAGGGAAAACAATTTGAGTGAAATTGAGCAAGAGCTGTTTGGGGGAGGGGGCTTTACATCCTGTGTGTGTGTGAGGGGTGTCTCAGAGCTACCTGCCTGTATTCCCTGCTGCATATCACTGTTCAGGCTGGTGAGCAGACACCACTGAGCTGCGGGCGTTCGTGGGTCCTGAGCATAAAGCTGCAAGCCAACCCTTGCAAGCCCGCTCTCCCAGATGCCAGGGGCTCCTCCCCACTGCAGAATGTCTGCTGACGGCCCTCTCTGTATTCTGAACTGGAGCACAAACTCTGTCCTGTGAATTTCCAGCATTCAGAATCTTTGCTCGACTTCAGTTACTGGTAGGATATCCCGTTCTAGAACCTGGGCTTCCAGTCAGAGCCCAGGCCCTGGCTGAGACCGAACGTCGGCACAGCAGTATCTTAAACACCCCTCCATTGTGCAGCTTTCAGTCAGTAAAGGTGTGTATGGGAGGTTGGTTTAATGCAATAGGAGTGCTCCCCCCCAAAAAACCCCACAAAAGTTGTACATGACGTTTTTGTAAATCAAATCCTTATCCTTCATCTTTTAAAAAAATGCTTCCACAAGTCCTTTTGTAAAGTGAAGAATCCTTTTGTGGAGTGAACCACTGTCCCTCGCTGACATCCTCCTTCAATCCAGGTGGCGGGACATGGTGTCCTTAAGGCTGGGCCTGCCTGTGACCTGTCACTGCAAGTTCCTACAACTGAATACAAGTTGTTGTACCAGCTGCCTTCCACCAGGCTCTGCCTTGCTGTCAGAGGGAAACGCCCCTGTGGCCCTGCCCTGTCTGCAGTGATGTGGAAGAACCTCCTCTGCCCTGTCCAGAAAGGCCCTCAGGTGTTTGGGCTCCAGCTCAGTGTCTCGCCCTCAGGTGATGGCACCTTGAGTACAGCCACGTGCAAGCTGAGCCATTCCTTCCAGGTGTGACGGCTGCTTGGTGGGGATGGGAACAACCTCGTTAACCCTGGCAGCACCCTGATTTTCCATCCTGTTTCAGTCTCTCCAAATCACCTTTTGATGAACATTAGGGTTGATTCCTTTCCAGTACTTGGAGGTGTGAGAGGGAACTTAAGTTTCTAGTTTCCCCTTCTCTCAGACTTGCAGGGTGACCTGGGTATAGCTCTGCATGTCAGTTTCTCTTAAATACCTTGCTGTGGCCTATCTCCTAGAGCTGTGGGGTGGACAGGACGAGATTGAGAAAGCAGACACATTTGAGGCTGTAAAGAACTTGGTTGCCTCAATATCAAGTCCTGCAGTGCAATTTCCTGCCCCAGTCGAGGAGGTAGGCAGTGGGCCAGTCTGGAGCATTTGGGTAATACAGATCTAGACCACTTCTGAATTATCTAGATTGTCCTCATTTCTCCAGATTTTTGTCAGTGCGGTCTCATTCCAAGGAGTGAGAATGGAAAAGTGATCTGGGAACATGGGCAGAACTTGGAAAAGGTATTGCAGATACCCAGATGGGCCTGGGAAGGGGAGGGCAAAGCTTCATGTCTTTGTTAGAACTAGAGAAGATCCTTAGCTTTTTTTTTTTTTTTTGCGTTCTAACAACCCCCCCAAGCCCATAAGACCCTTTTTCTTCCTCTGCTTCCTCATCCATGAAGACATAGCAACGTTCCAAGAACAGTATCTGTACAAAAGGGAAAACACGTAAAGGTGAAAACCAGGAGGAGAGCAGAGATGATTGTAATGACTGGAGGGAATGACATCTTTTAAGAACGATTCATACTCTTTGTTTGTAGTGGCAAATGACAAGATGGTACAACCTTTATCCTTTTCTGAAAATAAAACAAAGGGCACAGCATCGATAGTCAGCAGATAACTATTTTGGCCTTTGGGGGTGGGTCTAGTCGTACTTGTGATTTCAATGGTACGTGGTCCCTGACCCGAGGCTTGCCCCCTGCCCATGTACATAGCGCGGTATCTCTGTGGGCAGGCCCAGCACTTTCCGTCAATGTTGTACTGTACGTGATGAACTGCGTTGGTCTCTGCGTTTTTCTGCAGAAGAGGAGTAACCGCTCCAGGTACCTGGACCTTTGTACAGCCCAGAGGCCAACACTGTGGGCGTGTGATTCTAGCAACGAAACCCATGTGGTGGTGATGTATGTATATATATAAGGATATATTGGGAAGATTTCTAAATAAAAGTTTAATAAAGGGGCCTGGTCTCTGTGCTTGCATGTGCACACCTAGGCCTGAGAGCTGGGAAATTAGAACAAGAGGCTAGGCAAGAACATGTCTCCCCTGAAATGAGGGGGCCTCTAGAATTCAGCACCCTTTTAAGGGTGGGGTCCTACCCACTCACCTCAGGCCTCCCCCTTAGGGTTTTCATTATTTGTCCTCTGCCAAGCCTCATGGAGAGAGCTTCTCTCCTTAGCACTGTGCACCCACACTTTTGTTTTTTTTCTTTTTAAAAAAGATTTATTTATGCTTATAAGCTGGGTGTAGGCCAGAGGTGTGGGAGGGGTGAGAGGATTCACCAGAGACAGAGTGGGGAACAGAACAGGCAGATCAACCGAAATACACTGCTGAGGGGAGCAGCGGGTGAGACAGGAGAGGTCTGCTGCGCCATGTGGGAAGCTCCCTGGTTAGGGATCGAACTCATGCTGCAGTGGCTCTGGATAGCTTCATAGTGCTGAGACTTAACCCATTGCACCACCAGGGAGTCCCCAGCACCCACACATTCAACCCTGGGCCACCCCACAGAGCTCTGTGTGTCAGGTTCAGCTTCCATGGCCAGGACAGGAAAGTTCAGGACAAATGAAGTTCTTCCCAGAGAAGGGACTCCAGTCCCTCGTGACTCAGTGGGAACAAAGTGCTCATGCCTAGCTCTTGAGGGCTGGGGGGCAGTACTCACCTTTGTGGGGTTCAGGGAAGGGCTGAGTCTTTGGGAGTAGTGAGTGGAGGCTCAGGACTGGGAGTACCATTTGGAGGCAGCACTCTGGTTCTGGAGAGGCCTCTGCATGTGACCCGGAACAGCTACCGTGGGCCAGACAGTATTCTGTGCACTGGGGATCCAGCAGTGAAGAACCTCATTTAAGGATGTGTTGCTTAAATTCTAGCAAAGGCAGTAAACACACAAATACCCAGCCATAATAAATATGTTGATTAAATACTAAGTTAGACGGTGGTTGGTACTGGGGAAAAAAGATGCGCCAGGAAGGGCGCTCAGTGGCTCCTGCCAGGCTCGGATCTTGGTTGTCCACGTCCTGGGGGCCCTCTGACCACAGCTAGGGGGATGAATGCCAAATAGTACTTGGGCGTCATGCCCTGGCTCACAAGGAAGGCCTGGATTTTTGGAAGACTCCAAGTGTGCCCCTCCCTGGCCCTGGGCGAGGAGTTCCCTGAGCAGATAGGGTAGTAAGACTTAAACCTGGGTCTTGATGGTGGAGGGGGGCGCTGGGCTGGCTTGTGCTCCAGGCCTGAAAAGCAGCACAGATGAAGGAATGAGAGAGGGAGGAAGAGAAGAAAGGAGGGAGAGGGGAAGAGAGAAGAGACAGACAGGCATAGGGAGGAGAGTCGGAGCAGTCAGAGGCAGGAGAACTGGGAGAACGTGGTGCTTCTGAGGCTAAAGTGAAGAGGTGCTGGGGCAGAGGAAGTGGCCCGCAGCCCTAAGCAGCTCGGAGGCAAGCAGGGAAAGGCCCCAAGTGTCAACTGGAATTGGCAGCAGAGAGATGGCTGGTGAGAGCAGCGTCGGGGTGGGGAGGGCAGCAGCCTGACTGCCACGGACCGAGGACTGGGAAGGGGACACCCTGCCCGGAGAGGACAAGACGGTCCAATGCAGAGAGGCCAGGGAGAGGTGACTCTGCGGCCGCCAAGGCAGAGACCACGAGGCTATTGCATACCCAGGACTGCAGACCCCTGGAGATGATCTGGGTCGGAGTCCCTATTTCTGGATGGGTAGACGAAGGCCCAGAGAGGAATGGGCTCTTGCCAGGGCCACACATCCCGGGAGCAGTGACAGTGGTGGCCGGGAGGGCAGGGCCAGGCCCTCTGGCTCTCAGGACAGCTCTGCCCGCCAGGGAACTTTGCCTGAATGGCTGCGGACCTCTCACCACCTGCCTCTATTTTCTCTGCTTCTATTATACTCTCCTGTCTGCTCTGGACTGCCACTTTTTTTAAATAACTGTCCAGTTTGGGGCACTGGCTTCTCTCCATCCTCTGCTCCCACCCTCCTTTCACCGGATTACTCTGCACTCAGCATCTGGGAGCCTGTCCCAGCTCTGGGGTCAGCTGTCTCTCGTGTGGCCACCCACCTTCCTGCACTCTGTGGTGTCTGATGTTGGCCCGCTTGTGTGCACGCTGATGGCACATGTGGCACAACCCCTCACGGATGAGACCACACCTGACTTGTCTCTTTGCTTCCAGCACCCTTGTAGACCTGACCTGGGGCCCTTCCAATGTCGAACTTTCCTGTGCTGAGTGTCCTGTTGCCTTTGAGGTCAGCGGCGCAGAGGGGACTGACTGATGGGAGGCAGGTGGTTTCTCCTGAGATGCCAGATCTGATTCCTGCACCCCACAAAAAAAAAAAAAAAAGAAGAAGAAGAAGAAGAAACGGTCCTGGGCTGGTAGGGGACAAATAGGCAGCTCCACCCCTTGGGCTGGCAGAGGACCCTGGGGCTGTGGGTGGGGGGAGTAGGGAGGTGGGTACAGGCTTTGGACTGTACCCGAGCAGCCTGGTTATCGTATTGGACCTGGGTGGGAAGAGCGGGTGATGACAATCAGTGGGCTGTTTATCTGGTTTGCTCATAGCAGCCTTGCCTCCTGTGCTCCCCCTCCCCTGCTTGCCAAACAGCCAACTGTTCCCCAGCAGCCAGTATTCTCTCTGGTCTCAAGGATGGTGTGAGCCCGGCAAATCCCTCTGACCAGCCCCCTGGAGACAGGTTATGTGCTGGGCAGCATCCTGCAGTAGAAACTCAGCCATCGTGAGCCCGAGGAAGGAGAGGAGTAAGTCAAGACTGCCTGGGCAGACGAGGAAATGAGGCCTGGCGAGGGCAAGGGCCTTCACCAAGGTTACCCAGGATTTGAATTCAGGTCTGAGTCGAGAGCCAGTGCGCACCACCCCTGGGAAGAAGGCCCATGAGTAGTCGGTACCCTGAGAGCGTGCAGGCCGCACAGGCTGCGGAGCAGAGAGCAGCCATAGCCATGTGCCTCGGGCCATGTGCGTCCAGCGTGGGCACCAGGGAGCTTGCCTGCAACAGTAGGCTTGTGGGCAGTGAGGACTGTTGAAGTGGTATCAGCTCATGGGGGAAGAGGCCAGGGTATGGGTAGAGCTGGATAAGAATGGCAACTGGGCCAAAAGCCTGGCTTTTGGGGTCAGGCTTATCTGGGTTTAAGACCTCGAACTGCCACTTATTGTATCAGCTGTGTGACTTTCAGTAAATCACTTAACCTCTCTGAACTTCAGTTTTCTCACTTGTTAAATGAAGATATTTTATCCATTTTACTGGGCTGTTAAAGAATGTCAAAATAATCCTGCTTGTGTTTTCTAGAAAGTAACCATTATTAGACATATCAAGGGCTCAAAAGCTACATGGGAATGGGGCTGGGTAGGACTGTACTCGGGAATGGCAGAAGAGAGAAAATGGCAGAGGGGGAGGTAGGGACTTTCATCACTCACAACAACAGGAATTCCTTCAGACTTGTCCTTGCTGGTCAGTGCTAGGGAGCCAGCAAGAGATCCCTATCTGCAAGGGGCTCATAGGCTGGGTGGAATTTGGGGTGTCATGTAACAGTTACAGAGCATTACAAACTGCGGACAAGTGCTATAGGAGAGAGGCCCAGGCAACATGGGAGAGCTGGTCTGGCGGTGGAGGCCCAGAATTAATGTTTGCTGAATTGAAGAGGCCTGAGGTGGAGGCTGGGGAAGACTGCCTGGAGGAGGCGCCATTCCTTTCTCCCAGCTGCCTCTGCAAAAGGCTTGGCCTGTCCTGAGCCCCAGCATCTTCTCAGTGGCAGATGCACGCTGCTCCAGGGATCCTGGCCTCCTCTCCTGGGCCCCCTACTCTTGCCCAGGCACATGGAGCCAGGTGGGGCTGGGTTGCTGGAGCTCGGAGACTCCCCATGACATCCCCTCTGGCTCCTCCTTTCTCTCCCCACTGGCTTGGACAGAACCCTGCCTCCCTCCCCAGCTCCTGGCCTTCTCCGTCCACACAATAACAGGATGTGATCCGTTCAAGAGAGGAAGTGGGGAGGACGGGCAGTGCTGATACGCATTTCTCTACTCTCCGGGCCTCCCTCCCCTTGGACCAGCCCCCAAGGCTGCCTCCTCCCCAAGACCCTGTCCAGGCCTCTTTCTTGGTTCAGGGGGATGTTTGGGGTCTTCAGGCTTCACGGAACTCTCCGTGAGCCCATGGAGAGAGACATGGTCCTCTGCAGGGCCTGCCTCCTGCCTCTGGCATTGCTGACATGGAGACGGTTGTCTGAGAAACTGAGACTCGGAGAATCTTGTCCAATAAACTCGGGACGCCGGGTATTTTCTGGAACTGCTAGAGCCAGGGGTGGGGTGGGCTGGTGGGTCTGTCAGCCCCCAAACCAGGTGGGCCCTACCCACCCATTCTTGGGCTCTTCCCAAGGCAGTGGGCTGGTAATATCAGCCCAAAGGGCCCAGACCAGCCCTGACTACACTCCTCTTTGCACTGAGTACAGGATAGCGTGCACAGATGGGGAAACTGAGGCCTAAGAAGCAAAAGGTCTTGTTTAAATTCAGCATGAACTAGGAGCTAAGCTAGAGAGTGAGAACCCAGAACTCTTGGCTTTCTTTCACCCCTCAAGGACAGAGATGTCCAGTAAAACTTTCTGTGACGATGGGCATGTTCTATATCTGGCCTGTCCCATGTGGAAGCCACTAATCACACGTGGCTACTGAGCATTGGAAATGTAGCTAGTACAACTGAGTAACTGGATTTCAAATTTCATTTAATTTGAGTTAAATCAAAATGCTGTTCCCCTAGGGAATAGTGATATCGAGGCTCTGCTCTACTGCAAGGACCCTTTGTTGTTGTGTGGTCTGAGAAGCACCCCGGAGGGGTGAGGGTTGGGGTCGACAGGTTAGCCTCACCTGTGCTCAGTCTGCTCTTCATACCTTAGGGCTGTGCTTTCAGTTCAGCTGTATCTGCAAGGAGAGAAGCCTGGCAGGGATTCTGATCCAGGCTGTTTGGGGAGGCAGTTCCCCTCCCCCATAGCACATGAACCCTTGAATAACTGACAGGATCACGGCAGAGAGCATCACTGTTGGGCTAAATGAAATTGGTCAGGCTTTTACACAGTTGGCCTCTGTGGGTATCACCTGAGGCCTTGATCTTGTTAATGCAGAAGAGGCGTGGGTGTGGGGCACATGTGCCTGATCATGGACACATGAGCACGGGTGCCTGTGTGTGAGCGTGTGCAAGTGTGCACACCTGAGCCTAGAGGTCAGGGATATAAGGGCGGCGTCACTCAGAGACGGCGGAACAGCAACCAGAGGAGCAGACAGGAGAGAACGCCAGAGAAAGCCCAGAGGAAAGAGCATATAGAGGTTCGCAGGGGGCTCAAGTTGCTGTCTCCCTGCTGGCTTGTCCCCTCCCCGCCCCCCACCCTGGCTTTCCATTAAGACCCGAGACAATGGTGCTAACATTTCCAAAATTCTCCTTCAAAATTCTCCTTCAAATCCCTAGAACTGATGGTGAGCCTACCAGGCCTGGGATGGTTGCAAAACAATCACCAGCGCCAGAGTTAGGAGGGATGTCTCTGGGAAATCAGAGGGGGGCTCCTCCCACATATTGAGGGGAGGAGGATCTGGCTGTTATTTTGTGTGTTCCTTGATTTGGGGGAGACACAATGTGTCTCGTGCAGATGGTGATCTGAAGATAACATCCCTCCTCTTGTCCAGCCCCTACCTCCTTACTATCCCATAGCTAAGCCCTCACAAGACCCCTGCCTCTCTCAGACCCAGCGGAGCTGCGGGACCAGAATGGAAAACCCGTTCCCACCCCATGCCTGGTGATCGACAGCTCAGCCTGCTGAGACCCGGACGGTCCCCAGCCCTTCCCAGCACTCTCTCTGCAGCCTGGGACTTGTAGTGCTCCTGGGTCCCAGGCTCTGGGGGATGCCTGGGGGGCTGAGCCTTCTGCCCTCTGGCCGTTCCCACACAGACTAGCCCCTGGTCCCTCTCTCAGCGCCCCACCCCCTCTCCAGCAACCCCCTGGGAGCTGCCGTGTTCAATGGGCTATCAGGCTTCCTCATCACTCTCACGCCCCCCTCCGTTTCCCTTGAATAGGTGGGATACAGACAGACACCCGCACTCCCAGCCCCAAGCCCCCAGGCAATCTCTCCCAGAACCACCTGGGACCTCTTAGCTCTGTTTCACTCGCTATTGGCCATATAAGCCCAAGACTCAAAGTCCTGCCAAACAGATTTTATTGTTTGACAGCAGCAGCCTAAACTAGGGGCTAACCCACTCCCATCACCCTAGTCTACAAGAATAAGATTTGACTCTTTGGGTCTTATCACAGGTGAAAGTTGAGGTCTCTAGGTCCCAGGCTCGATCACCCTAGGAGTCGTCTCAGGGAGTGAGTTCTTCTCCATCTCCCTTTGGCTTTTTGGCAGCTGCAGCAAATGCTGCGGAGTGATGCAAGGTGGGGGGCTTAGGGGTGGGCAGGACTGGGTGGTGATTGCATTTTTGGTTATTTTTAAGAGGGTAGGGCTGGCGATAGACCCCTTTAGGGTCCACATCTGCTCAATTGGGGCTCAGCCAAAGCTGGGCTGGCTGGTCCAGTTGCCTGGCTGCGCAAGCGTTTGGGAGCCTGGTGCACAGGCTTTCTGTATGATGCTAATGAGGGCAGTGGTAGGGGAAGGGGGGAGGGGGGTCCTTCCTTTGTCCTGCACTTGTCCTTGCTAGCGGGTCCTCGGACAGAGGCCAGGGGCCCTCCTCAGACCTAAGTGGCCCTGATTAGTCCACCATCACTCACTTTGATGACACCAGGCGCTCTGGGGGTGTGGATGGTGATTTTGGGAGGGAAAGGGGGAAACAAGGGTGAATCTGTGTTTGCTAGGGAGTGTCCTAAAAAATTAGCTAGTTCAAGATCAGAGTGAAAAATGCTGCCCATTCTCTCTCCTCCAACCTCTCTTAAGGGCCTACTGAGCCCCCCACTTTCGTCATCTCTTACTTTCCCACCTCTAAGCCTCTGCATCCCTGTGGTAGAGTCTCACGACCAGTAGCAGTTCGGTGTGCTAAGCTCCATCTCAGATGCTGCTTCTGCTGGTTTCCCCATGGACTGGGGTGTCTCCTGTACCTGAACTCACGGAGCCCCTAGAAGCAGATCTGGTGCCATAGGCTGACTGCCTGTCTTTGCATCCTGCCCCCGCCCCCAACTTTCTGTCTGTGAGCTGATTGGTGTCCCTGGCTGCAGGTGGCTCCTTGTGTGTGTGGAGGGCCCCTAGGAGGAACTCAGTAAATATTTTCTAAATAATTGGATCAGAGCCCCAGGGTGACTGGGCATAACTGGATCATTACTTTCACTTAGCTAGGACACTGCCAAATCTATATGAAAATAGAGCAATATAATGGCAAGAATCCATCACCTACTTCCACAATCCAGCATGGGCAATCTTGCCTCATCTCTATCTTCATCATCTCTCCCTGTGTTCCCTGTCTTCAAAATGGATTATTATGTAGAAAATACCAAAATATCATGTCATTTCATCTGTAAGTCCAGTTAAAATCTTCATTAATTGATTTTATTTAAAAAACATCTACTGAATATCCACACCGTGGGGTTGTATAGTATATTCTAGTGAATTCCTATTCATCTTTTGAACACAACACAAATGCCACCTCTTCTTAGAAGTCCGCCCTGATCTTTCTTTCCCTCCCAGGGAAGTTTAATGGTTCTTTCCTGGGAGTTCTGCTTGTAGATCACCTTCACAGCACTCCTTGCTTTTCAGTCATTTTTTTTTTTGTTTTAATGTGATGAAGAACTACAATGAAATATGTTAGAACTTTAGAATCCAATGAATGTGGGTTGAACTGGTGATTTGCCTATTGTTTTAGTTTACTTTCTCTGAAACTCAGTGTCCTCATCAATAAAGTAAGGGTAGCGCTCCCCTTATGAGGATTAAATGAGATGGATCCAAGTTTCCCTGGTGTGCTGGCACTTAGCAGGCACACATTACAGAAGGGGTGGCATCACTGAGCTTACCTGTCTCTCTCATCCTGGGTTGGGCTGGAGGGCAAGACCCAGAGGCTTCCTACTTGTGTCCTGGCATCTAGGGGGCCTCCCTAGATGAATGTAGTGCGTCAGTCTCCAGTTTGTCAGAAAATAGATAGAGGTGCCTGCCCAAGATGAATCTTAGGTGAAAAGATTCTGGATTAATTTTTGGGTTGTTTAAGGGCACTAATAAAAATTTGGAAAAGTGGCTTGATTTTGCCTTTTAATGCACATTTATCTTGTTTATTTTTAAACAAACATTTCTCATTATAGAAACTCTGGAAAGAGTAGAAAGAGGAGGGAAAAAAATCACAAACAGCCCAGGTCAGGCCACTGATGAATGTTTTATTTCCTGCCATAAAGAAAGGATCTATTTCTTTTTCCACCTGTGAAATCATCTTTGCATTTTGTTTGACTTTTGCATGCAGCTCCAGCCTTTTAAAGTCATTTTCATTTTGAAGGTCAAAATCTGACCTTTCAGACAAAAGCTCCAAATATGAAGTGGTCAGATGGTTTGGGTGTGGCTTCTTCCAAACTGAGCAGAGGGTGGCCTGGCTGCCATGGGGCTGACCTGCTGGCACTGCTGTTCTGAAAATGGACTGGCTGGGGGCAGGGCAGCAGGGGAAACACTTGATGGCTGCTACCATTTACAGAGAATGCTGCCAGGCACTCGGGTACATAATCCCACAACCAGTCCGGTGCAGCATCACTGGGAAACAGAGGCTCAGAGACGTGAAGGGACTGCTCAGGTCACAGAGCTAGTGGGTGACCATCTTGACCCCTAGCCCTCCCCTGCTGGGCCCGGGGCACTGGGCAGCACTGGCTGATCCCGCTCCCCATTCCCCACTCCTCTGCTCCTTGTTGTGCTCCCCCTCCCTCTGCAAGCCTTGCCGCTAGTGGTGGGTTGGAGGTGTCCAGCACATTCTGGGTCATCTCTGCCACCACCAGACAGCTTTTTGACTGGGTCTTTCTCTTATTAGACAGATCCAGCTTCTCTGTGATGCCTTCATCATCCCAGCTCTATGTTCAGAGGCATGGAGTGTAATTTCTCTCTGATCTGGGACAGCCCTCCCCTCCCCATCTACCTGAGGCTACTTCTTCTCAGGCTGAAAAAAATCTTAGTTCCTCCAAATATTTAATAGATGAATGAGAAAGTTAGTAATCAGGGAAGGAATCCATTTTAGTTAGGATGAACTAAAATCAGTTAATGACTCCAAAGGCCCTGACATGTGAAGCGTGCCTGACACTTGTAGCTTTATCATAATGTGTGAAAGATGATGTGCGTGACTTCGTTTTCTTCCCTTCCATTCAGGTGGAGATCCATTTCCCATCCATCCAAGTGGGTATTTCTCGGGGCTGTCCTAGCCCAGCTTCTCATCCTTCCGTGCCACAGGCCAGGCCCTCCCGAGGCCTCTCCATTCACACCCTGCTGCACGCTAACCCTCTGTTTCCGCTTTGCTCTCCCCCAGAAAGGCCAGGGTGACCCTGAGCTTGTTGGAGATGTGCCCTCAGTCCACCTGCACTTGAACCCACTGCTTGGTCAGCCCCCTGGAGAAGGCACTAACCTTGTCCCCTCTCCCCACCCCTGGCAGAGTTGCGTAGCTATAGAGTTTAGAAAATTCTAAGTGTGGCACAGGACAGATGCTTTGGAAAGTCTTGTTAAGTGGCTGAATACACGCTCCCTCCTTGGCCCCCACCTGCTGCCCCTCAAGGATTCTCTACTTGAACAAACAGCGCCCACATCCAAGCGTGTCCAGGACAGGAGACTCGGTGCCTGCTTGGCGCTAATCTTCTGAGTCCTTGCTCCCTGACACTATGGTGAGTTGTACCTCTTCGATGGCTCTTCGATCCTCCCATTCTCTCCAGGCACTGTACTAACCCAGCTGCCACCGCTTCGCCCTCAGCATGCATCTCATACAGTATATCACACCTCCCTGTCCCAGGCCTCTACCCTGACTGCTCACACCATCCCCTCTGGCCTGGGGGACTGCAGCAGCTCCCACTGCTTCCCTGCTTCTGCTCTTCTTGCTCCTGGTGGGCTCTCTTTTGCCCGGAGGCCTCCAATAGCTCATTGTTTCAGTCGAATTAAAAGCCAAAAAGACTGAGAAAGTCTTTACAATCACACACAAGTCCTCAAATGAGTGGGCCCCACACAATCTTTCAAATTCCTCTCTGGCCCTTGGTCTGCTTTCAATTTCCTCTACCACATCCGCACTCACCCTCTGCACCTTCCCCAGGGCCTTTGCACATGCTGCTTGTTCTCTTTGCCTGCAATCCTCCCCGCTCTGGCAGCTGAACATCAAGCTTCCTCACTTTCAGCTCTGGACTAATGGCACCTGTCACCTTCCCTTGGAGAACATCACCAGCTCCCTGCCAGCAGCCCCATCCTCCCGGTACATCTTGTCCTTCCTTTATTTCCAGGCCATCTATTCCATCTATTTGTTTATTTCCCAGCAGATCCCTCTGGAATAGAAGTTCTGTGAGGGCAGCACTTTGTTTCATTCATTCCTGACGTCTTGAACTACACCTGGTCCACAGCAGGCATGCCATAGATAGTTGTGAATGAATGAATGAATTTAAGGCAAAGCGACCTTTTCTTGATTTTTGAGACTAGGTGGCACTCCATTTGTGTACTCTTAGCACTGTATGTCTCCTTAGAAACCCTCAATACAACTTGAGTTAGAAATTTTATAATGTAAAATCTAACCTGTACATGTCTTATGCTAGACACCGAATATGTGTTGAGTGAATGAACGAAAGCGAGCCAGATTGCTGTTTGGGAACTGACAATAAGAGGGAAGCCCTGTACTAGACCGAGGGAAGCTTGGATGCATAGGAGCCCCACCGTTCCTACTATATTGCTGTGTGACCTTCAGTTAGTGACTGTCTCTTTCTGGGTGAAAGTTTCCCCAGTTAAAAAATGGGGAGCAAGGTCTTACCATTCAGGAGAGACTGATTCTAGAAATCAGCACTCCCAGTGGTTCCACTGCCGCCTGCAGCCCTGGGCAGGGGAGCAGGGCTGTGCTAACACCACAGGGCAGAGATTTGGCCTGGGGACCTCAGCTGGCAGGCTAGACTCTTGGCCCAGGGCCAGCCCTTTAGCTCTTGACTGAGTGGGCAGCAGGAAGAGGTGATTGATTTTCTCCCATTGGGGCGTCCTGGTTATAAATCTCACCGCCCCAGTGGGGTCGCCTAGGACCCAGGTGTCACCGCCAGTACATGCCTGTGCTTGGCCGGCTCCAGGATGATGCCTTCTGCCCCTGCCAGCTCCTCACGCTGGCTCCCTCCCCCCATGGGGATGAGCACCCACTCAATCTGACCTTAGTCCCCAGCTCTGAGCCCCAGGAAGCCTCTGACAGAGAGCTGCCACTCTTTCTTGGGGTCTGATCTTGAGATCACTTGGCAGGCTTTGAGCAGACCTCCCTAGGCTCCTGGTGAGTCAGGATTTCTTAACCCTTTTTGTGCCATGGAACCCTGGCACAGTCTGGTGATGCCTATGAAACGCATCTCCAAGGAATGTTTTCAGATGAATAAAAGAAAATAGCAGTACACGCAGCCCACTCCATCGAAATATAAGTGTCGACATAGTTAAAGTGTAAGTTTGTACAACAGTAATCGATGTATGTCTTTATAATGTCTTAAATAGTAAGATCGATGGGGGAAGGGCCAATGACTGTTTTATGTCTATAGTGATAAGTATAAATGAGAAATCCTGATGTCTGTCCCAATTGTGTGGTGATGTGAAAATATCACAGAGGGACTGTGTTTTGTTGCCTGCATTTCTAAAGGGAGAAAATGGTACATTTCAATTAGAGGTTAGTAAAATTCAGATGTAATGTTTTCCTTGACAAGTTCATGAACCCCTGGGTTCTGCCCTGGACCCTTGTTAAGGAATAGTTAAGTGAAGGAAGGAGCCAGGTGAAGGAAATGCTGAATGTGAGAGGTGAGAGGCTCACCACAGTCCCGACTGGTCCATTTCCTCAGAACCTGATTAAAATATGTGAATCTATCATAGTCTGTTAACAGTCATAGAATCCTAGGCTCCAGGGCTGGAATCGGGTATCCCTCTGTGAACACCCAAGTTGCTGGCCCTTGGCCTCTGCTGACACCCTCTCGGGATGGGGAGCACACTCTCATCCCAGGGCTGGAGAGCTCTAACTTTTCTCAGTGGCCACACACAGAGATGGATCAGCCTAAGCTCTGCTCTGCCTGCACAGCTAGAGGATAAGACAACTAGAGCGACAACACTTTGTTCATGCAACAATCATTCTTTGAGCTTCTGCTCTCTGCCAGGCCAGAGGTAGGCACTGAATACACCGAGACTTACTTTCCTAAAGTATTTGTTGAGTGTGTGCTCAACACTTGGTGCTGGGGGTGACGGGGACATAATCCTTTCCTTCCAGGGAGACAGATAGTAACTAAGTAAACATGTCAGCCAATCAATATGTAATTGCAATTCGTGACAGTGGCTGTGGAGAGGGAACACTCACAGAAGGGGTGACCTCAGGTAGAGAGTGAAGGGAGGTCAAAGATGGCCCCTTAGAAATAGTGACATTTAAGGCAAGACTGGGAGGATGGGTTAGAGTCCTCCAGACAAACAGGTGGGGAAGAGCTTTGAGGGCAGAGGGCAGGGCAAGTGTGGAAGAGACTCTGAGGTGGGAAGGAGCTTGGCTACTCTTGGCTAGTGGCAGGAGGCATGGGCCGGATGAGGTTAGAGAGGAGGTGACAGGTGGTTAGGTATTCAAGCCCATGCTTAGAATTTGCATGCCTTGGAAGAACTTTTGGAAGTCCTTGAAAGGTTTAAGCAGGATATTTCCAAATGAATAGAACAAGCTCTTCAGGAATTCTTGGGCTTGCAGCAAATCACTGAGATGGAATATTAGAAGAATCAGTGAAAAAAGGTTTTATATCTGTTCTAAATACCCTTCTTGCATGTGTCTCCTTGTTTTTCCTCTGGTTGGAGGCCTTCCCTGAGCTGTCTTTCTGCTCAACCCAACAATTATGCTAATTTGTCACTTCCTCCAGGATGCCCTCCTTAGCAATCTAGTTGTCTACACTTTCCTACATCACAGCCCTAAACATGCCATGTACACTGTTCCCAGCATCACTGTGAGCATGTTGTGTACAGTGTCAATGTTCCCCTCTTCCTGGGAGGGTGTTAAAGTGGGGGGCTAAAGGAAGCAGAAGTTGCCCAACGTTCACCTGCAAATTGGCCTCCTTGCCGGGCTCAGTCAGCCTGGAATTTGTGCTGCCACCTGCTGGCAGTACTTGAATGGCAGTCAGGATGGAGTGGGGAGAAAGAGGACTTTGACTTTTTTGGATGCTAATCCCATGATCTCCAATTAGATGAAGGACTTGTCCAAGGGGCCCTGATGACTTGGGGTGGCAGAATTTGCCTGGAAACAGGAAGGAGGAACTGAATGTTGATGGAACAGTTGCTCACGGATGAGGACACAGGGTTCAGCCCTGCGGGGAAGCAGAGGCCTGTGTTTCAATCTTGGGCCCAAGCCAGACCAGCAGGGGGTCTAACTTGTTACCATGGGAACCCAGGGCTCTGTCCATACAGCTGAGGAGATGACCCCCCCTCAACTGGGTGAGGACACCCAGGGAGCAGGGACCAGCCTCAAAGCCAAGTGTCCATCCACACCCCCTTTTCCGGAACAACTTGTTTTGCTCTAAAGCTTGGGACTTTGACCTGGGAGGTGTGTTTTCCTTCTGCTGGTCACCTGATGTCCTTCCTGCTCACCACCCCTCCCTCACCACCCCCAACAGAGCCCAGGGAGTCCTTGGCCTTCCCCAGGTTCTTTAGGTAAGGGGGAAGATCCTTGGCTGAGGAAGGTAGAACCTGACTCGGAGACTGTTGGGAGAGGCTGAGCTGCTCTTGGGGGGCCACTGGCCGTGTGTGTGTGTGTGGGGGGGTGGTCACAGTAGTGGCTTCCGTGTGCATCCTTTCTTGGAGCTCTCCTTCCTGGGTTTCTGGGACAACCAGGTCTTCTGAGGTTTCTTCCCTCCATCTGGACTCTTCTTTGGAAAGATTCTGCCTTTTTGGGACCGTGTCTTGGTCTCTCCAGCTTCCCTCCTTTTCCCACCTCTCCTCTTGCTACCCGTACCCCGCACCCAAGGGAGATCATACACTCCAGACCCAGCTCCCACTGCCTGCTGGACATTTCCATCTGGAGGTTCCCAGGCACCACAGGAACCCTAGACATTCAGGCACAATATATTTAAGCCTGTCACTCAACACCATCTCCCAAAACTTGCTCTGGCCTCTTCCAAGGCTCCACCAACTAATCACCAGCCCCCGGAGACAGAACCCCTAGTCAGCGCCTCCTTGTCTCTCAACCACTGGCAGCTGGTCACTGTGTTCCAGCCACCAAGTCCTGTCTCTATTACCTCCTAACAGGGGTCAAGGCTATGCCTACGGCCACTTCCTCCTTCCAGGCCATCGCAGGGGTTGTGTGGCTACTGTAGCAGCTCCTGGAGTCTCTCTCCAGTCTTGTCTTTAGAATTATTTTACAGTATTTCTAGTGAGGTAACACTAGTCATAACATTATATCAGAGTCAGATGTGCGCACTGTTATTCAGCATCAGTAAACAGAATTCTGTCCCTGCCAAAAGCCATCTCCACCCACCGGCACACAGCTGACCCTTCACTCGTTTCACCCGCAGCCGTGTCTCCTTCCCCTCCTGCGACGCCCTGTCTCTGCTCCGCACCTGTGAGCTTGCTCTGTTCTGTTCCTGTTTTTTCGTGTGCTTTTCCTGTATCTCACATATGAGTAAAAGCATCAGCTCGTCTCTTTCTCTGATGTATTTCATTTAGCACAATGTCCCCTAGTTCCATTCGTGTTGTTGCAAAATGCAAGATTTCATCTTTTAAAAAAACATATAGCTGCTAGGCCTCCGTGGTGGTGCAGCAGTTAAGCGCTGCGCTGTGGAGCTGTCGGCAGCGGGGATGCGAGTTCGATGCCTGGCCAGGGAGATTCCCACATGGCGCAGGAGACCTCTCCTGCTCGCCCGCTGCTCCCCTCAGCAGTGTATTTCTGTCGATCTGCCTGTGCTTCTCTCCGCTCTGTCTCTGGTGAACCCTCTCGCCGCCCCATGCCTCTGGCCTGTACCCCAGCTTGTATGCATAAATAAATAAATCTTAAAAAAAAAGTTTAAAAAGTATATATAGCTGCTGCTAAGTCTAGGGACCATGTCTTCTCTATTCATTCCTCTCCTCTTGGGCACTTGAGTTGTTTTCATTGGTTATGGTAAATGCTGCAGTGAACTCGGGGTGAACAAGTGTTTTTGAATGAATGTTTTTGTGTGCTTCGGATAAGTATGCAGAGTGGGATAGCTCATTTTATGGTACTTCTTTTCTTAAAATTTTGAGACCCTGCATGTTGTACCAGTTTATAGTCCCACCAACAGCGTACAATGGTCCCTCTCCCCGCATCCTTACTTACACTTGCTTCTGGTCTTCCGATAACAGACATTCTCACAGGTGTGCGGTGGTATCTCATTGTGGTTTTGATTTGCATTTCCCTAATAATAAGAAATGATGAACACTTTTTGTGAGCCTGTTGGCCATCTGCATGTCTTCTTTAGGGGCAGTGCCTATTCAGATTCTCTGCTCATTTTTTAAAACAGGTTGTTTTTTGTTGCTGTCTGAGTTTTAGAGTTTCTAATGTATTTTAACTGTTAACCTCTCCTTGGAGCTATGATTTGCAGTAACTTCTTTCATTCAGTAGGTTGCCTTTTGTTTTCATGATGGTTTCTTTTCCTTGCAAAAGCTTTTTAGTTTGATGTAGTCTCATTGTTTATTTTTGCTTTTGTTCTCTAGTCTTTGAATTCCCCTTTTATTCTCTACTCTGTGTCCAGAGGGGTTTTCTCAAATGCAAATCTGACCATGTGACTCCATTGCTTAAAGCTCTCCAAGAGGGCATAAGTGGATGTTTGTTAAATCCAACCCCATTCCGTGCATTCCAGATTCCCTGGCTGTTCATTAACACGCAAGGTACCTACTCTAGTCAAACATTGTGCCAGAAGATTCTGAGGACACCAAGTTGGGACAAGGAGGGAGAACAGGTAGGGAGGCATCCCTCAACTGCAAGGCCAGTTTCCCTTGGAGACATCCATGGAGACACCCCATCTTTGGATGGAAATGCCTCCCCCTCCCCTCCTTGCGCACACACTAGACACACAGGGAGCAGGAACGAGCCACTTGTCCGAACCATCCTGCAATGGAAAGTGCTGCCCAGGAGGCCCTTGGGCAGGGATGTTGTTGAGGGCTTTCCTGCTCAGGCTTCTGGGGACCCCCGCACCTCTGACCCTTTAAAGGCCTTGGTCTGCTGCCTCCTTTCTTGGAGTCTGTGGAGGAGGCAGACTCGGCATCTCTGGCCTCCCATAGTCCTGGGGTGGGCGGGCGCAGAGAGCCAGCATCACCAGCCCCAAGAGGAGCCTGGGTCATTCTTGGTGCCTCAAGCGGAGGGCCCAGTGGACGCCATGTGATCCTAGGGATTGAAGGCACCAGGTTGGGCCTTGCCTTTCGGGGGTGTCCTTCCTTTTCCCTCCACAGCCTGGTTCTGTTCATCCACTTTCTCCCTGTGATGGGTGGCGGTGGATCAGAAGCTGTGTGTACAGGCCTCTGACTAAGTCCAGAAACTAGGCTCCTCCCTGTCTGCAGGGACCACATCTGGGGCCAAGAGGGAGAGCTGAGCGGGACGCAGGTCAGCAGGGCTCGGCACTGGGACCCTCGAGCCTCTGTTGTGATCTCCAAGGAGCAGGTGGATTTAGAGACACCAAGTTGGGGCAGGAAGGGAGAACAGGAAGGGAGGCATCGCTCAACTGCAAGGCCAGTTCCCCTTGGAGACATCCCTGGAGACATCCCATCTTTGGATGGACATGCCCCCCCATCCAAAGGATGGAAGGCTAGAAGCCAGGGCTATGTCCCAGGTCTGAGGCCCTGGGTCTGGCTTCCCTGAGTAGGGACGGGTGAGGAGAGAACAGGAAACAGGGCAGGCTCGGGGTGAGGAGGAAGCTTTGACCTTCCCTAGCATCTGGGGTTTTCCCCACACCAGTAAATTTCTTAACCCCATTGTCTGCCTTCCAAGAGGCCCTTCCCACCAGACTCGTTCAAGGCAAGAGCAATAATGTGTCACTCCTTTCCCCAGGACCCAGCCCCGACTGCCAGGAATGGGGAGCTGATGCAGAAACCCTGGGGAGGCCTGGGGTTTGTAGGTGAGGCCTGCCCTCACCTCATCTACCTGTCTCACACCACTTCCTTAGCCTGCCTCTGAGAGATGACCTGTGGGCTGGGCACCAGCCAGGCGAGGCCAGGCCTGGCAGCTCATTACCACGGAGGGAGGGCAGTTTCTCTCCACCTTCCCTCCTCCTCCTCCTCCCTCCCTCGCCTCCCTCCTCACTAGCCTTTCTCCTCCAGGGCTGGGCTGAGCTGGGCTGCTCTCAGGCGCACACTCTCAGACCCCACCAGCAGCTCCAGGATCCCGGATCGAAGCCAGGGGGACGGCCCAGGAGCACCCCGCAGCCATGTCAGCCCTCCGCCTGGTCATTCTGAGCCTGCTTGTGACAGTGCCGCCCGCCAGCTGTCAACAAGGTAGCACAGGCAGGGCAAGCCTGGGTGGCTGTGCTGAGGGGAGGGTTGGGCTGGGCCGGGCCCTGGGGACCCTGGGGTGGTCTTCTGGCCTCTCTCACCATCCCTGATACCATAGTTTGGAGGGCGGAGCAGGGAATGGGCAGGAAGGGTCTCCAGAGGCAGAGACTCAGGGCCAGGTTGCTGTCTGCGACTTGTTTTCCTCAAGTGACAAGTGCAGGCGGCGGGGGAAGTGTTGGATCTAGGACTTGGGAGAGGAGTTGACATTCAAGCTCTTGGAGCAGGACTTGACCTAGAGATGGCTGGGCCTGAGGACGAGGGTCAGGGGCTACAGGGAAGTGGGTGTGGGCCCCTCCCCCCAACAGCAGGCTTGACCCAGGGAAGCAGCAGTGCTGTCAAGATTTGTCCATGCTTTTGCTGTCAGCCTCCTCGGCGTGGGTGAGGGCCGGTGCCTAGTGTGGCCCCCACCAGGTACCTGAGCTCTTTGTCCAGCACTTTTTCTATTTTGCTGTGACCTTAAGAAAATCACTGTCCCTCACTGAGACTCAATTTTCTCATCCATAAAATGAGGACCATAAACCCGCCCTGGACACCTCCCACGGCTGCTGATAGGTCAGGGTGTAGCAGGCTTTGCACCAGTGAAGCGCCACACCCCGGGATCTGGTGCCTGACCTGTGCCGCGAGCCCACCGCTGCAGACAAAGTCTAGAGACTTTGAACGTGGGATTTAAGTCCAGAGGGGCCAGCAAAGATGCTTCCAGACATGCCCTCCTTTGCAGGTGCTCTGAGCCCTCATGAACGTCTGCTTCAGCTGTCCCCCAGGTCTCAGAAACCCTTTTGGGAAGTAAAGATCAGAGGGGTTGAACAACTTGCATGGGTCACACAGCAGAGCAAGAAGGGCCAGGGCTCAGGTCACCCCTCTCCTGCCCTAGGCTCTGCCCCTGGCACTAGGGGCTCACCCCAGAGCCACAGAGAAGTGGGGGAGTGCAGTGTGTCTGAAGGAAGCAGGGAGAGGCCTTCCGGGGCTTGAGCCCTATCTCCCAGCCACTGAGCAGCCATGGCTCTGAGGAAACAATGAGTCTGAACCATTGTTCTTAGAAAAGAAACATTGTTCTTGGAGCCACAAAGTCCCAAACACTACTTTTTGGCATGTGTGGAACTTGGAGCACTCACACTGTGTTATACTCTGTTACCCAGGGAGAAAAGCAAGGGCTGCCTGTGAGTTCCTGGGATCCCTCCTTCCTCCCCAAGAGCTGCCCAGAGAAGGGCTGTGCCTGCCCTACAGCAGGAGATCTTCAGGGCAGACAAAGGAAGGATTTTCAAGTGGGAGTGAGGCAGAGTGACCTTTCGATGCCCAGTCTGTGTCCCCTCCGATTATAGGAGGCATTAGGAGTGCAGGGGTTTTGCCTGGAGGCAAGACTCAGAGGCTCTTGGGCCTCATTCCCCTCTCAGGCCTCTACCTGCTGTGTGTCTGTTCTCTTCAGGGCTGGTTCCCTCAGGCTCATGGGGCACAGTGATGTTGGGCTAGGAGAGCCCTTCGGGGCTGCCAGTGAATAACGACAGACTTCTGGGAACCCTGGAGAGCTAGAGGCCGTGTGGAGGGTCAGAGGCAGAGAAGGAACACGGAGAGGCCTAGTTCCCTGGCCACCCAACTGGAGGAATGAACAGGGGCTCAGATTTTGAAGCCTCCTTCCCGGCCCCCAAGACCCAGAGACGAGTTCCTCCCTCTGCCTTGCTTTTTCAGACTTTCTGTCCCAGCCTCCTTGGGCACCCCTGGCAGCTCTAGCTGAGCAGCCGCGCAGTCCCACACCCTTGTGTCCTGCCCAGCACCAGAGAAATCTCTGACAGAACAGGATCTTCCAGATGCCAGGCGGGGGTTCTGCCTGCTGCATGCTGCCCCAGCTGCTGGGATCTGGGAGGAAGTGTGTGTGCGTGGGGTGTTTGTCGGGACATTTTCAGGGCCCAGGCTGGCTGTCCAAGGGGCTGCCCTTTGGTCCCTGGGCCCCAGCACTCCCTGGGGGCCCCAGCACTCGAGCATGGGGGAGGAGGCCCCAGGCTGCCGATTGCAGACACAGCTCTCAGGCCTGTGCTCACCTTGGCTCCTCATTCTCCTTTGCTTTCCAGTCCCCCTTCCTCTAAGCCATCACCCCTTTCTTAAGCTCAGTGAGGGAATGTCAGATGGGTCCTTCTTCCTGCCCCTGCCACCCAGAATGTTTCTTCTGATCTGGGCAGCTGGTGGATCACCTCCAACATAGGCCCCAGACCTTGGGGTGCTCTCTCCCCTGTTCTGCACTGTCAGCCTCCCGTGGCTGGGCCTGCTGCAGCCCCTCTGCCTCTCTCCAGGCCTGGGGAACCTGCAGCCCTGGATGCAGGGCCTGATTGCCGTGGCCGTGTTCCTGGTACTCGTTGCAATCGCCTTCGCCGTCAACCGCTTCTGGTGCCAGGAAGAGCCGTGAGTGTCCCAGGGCCCGGGGGCACCTGTGAAGTTTAATTTGGGGCATCTTACATCTGAGGGGCCTGTGGGACATCTAAGGACAGATGAGCAGTGGTAAGGATCCCTGACCCAGGAGAGCAGTTCTGGGACCCAGGGAAGTGGCCACACCGCTAACGCTGGACATGCTTCCTCTTTTCCACTGGCTCCGGCTCTGCTTTTGAGGGTTGCTGACAGGTTGCTCTGCTACCCTCCCCTCCCCTCCCCCCAGAGTCTGGTGGAAATCTGGGGCAGGTGCTGAGGCTGCTGGGGCTGCTCTGGGAGCTGAGCTGAGGACAGAAGGAAATAGAGAGGGAGACTGGGTGGAGGCTGGCTCGAGGCCCAAGACATTTGCAAATCCCAGGCTGGGACCTGGGGCTCCCAGTGTGGAGCAGGGAGTGGTGGGAGGCCCACAGAATGGGGCCAGAATCAAGCCGTTATTGGGGGCTCGGCTAGAGAGAGGAGCAGACTCTGCCCTTGGACTTGTGAAACCAGAGCCCAAAACAGGGCCTGACTGAATGAGGAGGACAAAGGGGAGGAAAGGGGAAGGGGACCCAGGGAGTCCTACTGATGTGTCCTGTCCCCAGAGAGCCTTTGAACATGGTCATGACGGTTGGAAACAAGGCAGACGGGATCCTGGCAGGCACAGATGGAAGGTACTCCTCCATGGCGGCCGGCTTCAGGTGAGGTGCTGGTCCAGGGCAGACCACCCTGTGCACCAAGGGCCCAAGGCACCCCAGGGCTGTAGGAGAGGGCTGGGAAGAATGGGGACTCCTGGGAAAGGCTCAGTGAAGAGAGAGGCCTCAGAGAGGGAGGGGCAGGAGAAAGATGGGGCTTTGTGAGGCCTGCAGGCTCCATGAGGACCTAAGCTCCCATTGGGAGAAAGAACCCAGTAAAGGGAAGGGAACGAGCTACAAGGCAGGGTTCAGTGAGTGCACGGGACTCATGAGGAGGGGTGCAGAGGGGAGAAGAGACTCAAGGGAGAAAGGGGACTCAGGGAAGGGAAGGGACATGGGAAGGGGCAGGACGAGGTGTGGAGAAAGTGTTCAGTAGGGAGGGGAGCTCAGTGGGGGAGGAGCCTATTGGGGGAGGGAGATGGTGGTACTGAGAGGTCGCTAGTCTCAGGTGACAAGACCAGATGAAATCAGGGGAGCCCGCTCCTGGCCTGTTGCCCTCACAAATGCAGGACTGGGGTGGGGGGGGGGGAAGAGGCAGTGGGAGGGGAGGTCAAGGGGGAGGTCAAGGTGTGGTTCCATCCTCCTTCCATCCTCTTTCAGGTCCACTGAGCACAAGAACGCCTATGAGAACATCACAGAGGAGGAGGGCAAGGTCCGGAGCACCCCCATGTGACCTCCATTTGCTTGAGGCCCCCAGCCTAGTCCAACACTCCCGTGTCCATGCCCAGGCCATCCTCCTCTGTGCAGGAACCCGCAGTAAGGGGGTTCTTTGACCCCACCCTGCCCTGCCCGCCCTTGAATGGTGCCAGTCAAAGTCAGAGCTCAGATTGTGTCTAGGAAAGGACTTGGCTGGGCCCTTCAGTGTCCTGGGGGTCATCCAATTCAATGGAGAAGAGCCTTCGGAAGAGGATGGCCAGCTCAGGGCCTCCTATCCTGCCTCATGTCTCCCCCAGCTGTGAACATTTCTGTGAAATAAAAATGTTTTATACTTCTGGGGGCTCCTAGGTCACAGAAGCAGCCCTTAGTCTTCCATTGAGGCCCCACCTTGCTTTCTGAATCATGACAATCACCTTCCAAGGCCAATTTCATGGTGGCTTTGGAGGCTTACCCAGGAAGCCCTCTCTAGGAGACCCCTATTCCAGGCAGACACTCTTTTCCCAACCTGTCATGGCCCCCCCTTCACCATCACGGCCATACCTTTGCTATTCCAAGGTGTCATCCAAGTACCCCAGGGCAGACCCACCTGAAATCCGAATCTTGCCTTCTCAACTCACTGGGGTTCATGTGCAGCCTCCCAGCCTGTGGCAGAGGGACTAGCCCTACGCAGAGGGGAGGCAGGGCCTTTGCCCCAGGCCTACCGCTGCCCTGCTGTGTGACTGAGGGCAAGTTGCTTCCCCTCTCTGGGCTTTGGCTCAGTGAGTTGTGGCTGTAGCTCTTGTGATCCCCGCTTTAGATGGGTGCCTCCTCGCCCACCTCTGCTAGTTTAAACTCTGCATGCCCCTTTTTCTTGGCCAAGCCGAGGTTTCTTTTTTCCTTTAGGAAGTCTTCTCTGATTAGACCACAGGGCAGAGTCAACCCAGCTTCTGCCTTACTGAAGGAGAGTCAGGTTTTTAGACGCCCTCTGTTAGGCACAAACACTCCCTTTCTTCCCAGTCTCATGGTGCAGACCCTTCGGCTATTGGGATCTAATTCTCTTTACTGAAGTGGCATTCACCCCCACCTCTGCCGCTGGCAGTTGTACCTGAGTGGGGGGCTGTTGGTGCCGACCCTCTCCCCGCCTACTTGCCAGGGACCAAGGCAGAGTCACCAGCCTCTGTCTCCTTAGCACGGGAGCCCTGCCCCTCTCACCTGCTGGGTTACAGCAGGGGCCTGTGGCAGCTGCTGTCCCACCTCCTACCTGGGCAGGGCCCCCGGCACCTGTCAAGGAGCCTTCAGGTCCCTTCTCATGCTAGCAGGCCCAGGATGCTGGAACCGGGTGAGTCCGTGCAGGTGCCAGGCTAGCCGTGACCTTCCTCCCCCCTCCCCATGTTTCTGCCCTGAAAGGGGGCAGGGGGCATGGAGCTTTGTGCCCCAGAACTGAGGGAGCCCCCATCCTTATCACTACTTCCCACCTGCCAGCCTGGCCAGATGAGGGAGGGAAAGGAGGCTGGGCCTGGGCCAGGGCGGTGCTTAATGACCCTCCGGGGGCCTAATCTCAGACTGGCAGCCGCTGAGTGGCTCAGGCTCTCTCCTGGAGGAGGCTGATAACACACCAGCTGGGCCCCCCACTGTCTATCGGAGCTACACAGCCAGTCTCCAGGGGGCGGTGCCGGGCCCTGGGGAGGGGCGCCTCTGGGCTGGGGCAGGGTGGGTGGGGGCGAGTTCTCTGCCCGAGTAAGGGGGGAAGGAGATTTTGAGCTTCTCCAGATACACAGGGGGAGGACCCCACCCACAGTGCGGTGGGCTGGGCCGGCAGGAACCCCCAAATGGCCTATGCACCTTCACGCTCCCACACCACCCTTTTCTTCCCATGTCGGGCCTCTTCTGCCCAGCCCCGTCTCCTCTTTGGCTCTCCCAGCCTTTGTGGATCTCATCTCGCAATTTATGTCTCTTTCTGAGTACATTTCTTGGCTTCTGTTTTAATCTCCGTCTCCTTGTTTCTGTCTGAGCTCCGCCTTCACCCTCTGCCTGAGTTCCCTGTTCACCGGCCCGGCCTCCCCAGCGTCCTCTCTCTGCCTCCAGTTCGTTCTCCCTGTTGCTCCTTCCGCTCTGGTCCATGCTGTCCTGACGCTGCTTTTGGCAGGAAAGTCCCCCGCCCTCTTAGCACCCTCGCTTCTCTGTGCCCCAGCTTCCCCTCATTCCTCCAGCTGCGTGCTGGGGTTGCCGGCCCTGGTCTAGGACCCCCTGTTCTCTTACTGCCACAGGACTCTCTTGCGCCTCTGCTTCCTGGAACAGAGCTTGCGCCCCCAACACATGAATTTACAGGGTTACACCACAGGTGACACCCCAAGGCAGGCACTAAAAGCTCCACCCAGGAAGTCTGTTTTGAAAGCAGGGCCCAGCATGGTTTACTTCAGCTAGACTTGAAGAGGAACTTCCAGTTTGGAGTTGAAGTCAGAGAAAGGCTGTGGGGTTCTCTCTCGAGTGTCACCTTTACAAGACTGGATGTCAGGGGGTTGAGATGATTTTCAAGGTTGCTTCCCTCTGGGAGGTGTCCTCCCCAGGACTAGGGGAAGGTGGGGGGGTGGGAGTCTCCCAGTGTCACTGGGGAAGGGCTGGGGCTGAGCTGCACCCCCTTGGACCAGCCCGGCAGTGAGTCAGATGGCTGGAACCAGCAGGACTAGCTCCGGGTGCAGGGCGGGAGGCACATGCTGCCCCTCTAGATCTGACCCAGGGCCCAGACCCTAGCTCAGCTCTGCGCCCACATGTCAGTGCCTGGCAGCACACACGCTGGCTAAGAGCTTGAGCATGGTACAGATTCTGGTTCTAATTCCAGCTCTGCTCCTCACTGTTGGGGACACCACCTCGCCTTTCAGGTGCTCTGGCCTTGCCAGGAGAATTGGCTCTGCCATGTCTTCCCTGTGGGGCTGTGGGAGGAGAGAGCTTTGTGCTTTGTTACGGTGCCTGAGGCCGGCCTGCCCGCTTTCCAGGCTCTGCTTAGACGTCAGTCCGTCAGTCCTCTGGGCGCCTGTCTTTCCTGTGGGACATCTTTCCTCAGGGGTACAGCCACCTCTGCACTCTCCCGGCATGTTACCTGTGTCCAGGCGCAGGCCCAGAGCTCCCCAAGTGAAAGAAGGGGTCACTTCCCTCTGTGTGTCGTGGTACTCAGGGCAGGTCTGAATCAGGGGTGGGGAAGCCCTGGGGTAGTAAAGAGAAGGAACAAAGGGACTGAAGTCTGTCCAGCTGTGTGTCTGTCCATGCCCTTCAGTACCACACAGACACAGACATACACATGGACTGACTCTCTCTCTTTCTCTCTCTCTCTCTCTCTCTCTCTCTCTCTCTCTCTCTCTCTCTCACTCTGTTTCTGGTGGAAGGTCCTGGGTCAGTGATGAGCCCTCCTGAACAGCGCTGCTCCATCTGGCCCTCAGTTTGGGGAGGGGGCTGTTCTGTCTGCCTGCGGCCTTGGCTGCCACCTGCTGGTTGCACTCTCTGCAGAAGGGCAGAGTCAGCAGTCTTGAACTTGTGCTTAAGGCCGGGATTGTCATCTTGAGTGGTAGGACCACAACCTTCTTTACGATGACACAGGCCCCAGGGACCCCCACATTATGCCAGCACTGTGTTCATTCCCATGTATTCAAGAATCTGCGTTGCCCCCCCGACGCCAACCCTGTGCACACCTCAGCTTCTATGCACCACTGTGGGGGGCAGGCTCTTGGGGGTTCAGTCTTCCTGCTCCTGGTCACATACCTCCCTTTCTCTCAGAAATGGTCTGGGAACCCAGTGGCTTCTGCCCCTGGACATTACTCCAGAGGATAAAGGATGACAACATTTCTGGGACCATGTTCTCTGGAGACCCTGGTCCCCTGGACAAATTCCAGTTGCATCCTGAGCAAGGCGGAAGGTGGTGGAGCCAGGAACGCTGCACTGAGTCATGTGGACTGTGTCTCCACTGAGCGGGTCCTGCAACCTGGTCGTGTCCACCTGCAGAGGGGCGCCCTCATGTGATTCTCACAAAGGTGCCACATTGGCTAGCAAAAGGCACTGAGAGTGACAGGTACCTGGTTTGGACAGGGGTGTGGGTGTGCGGTGAGATGCATTTTGGGCATGTGGAATTAGGAGCCTGGGGGACAGCTACAGGGAATGGACCGCATGGCAGTTGGGGGACAGTACAGGTCTGAAGCTCAGTTGAGCCAGAGAATTTTCCTTAGAAATCGATGCCCTCTGAGAGGCCAAGAGCCCAGGCCTGGGCCAGGCAGCCTGGACATAGCAGTGCTCTGACATTTTATACTGAGTGGCTGTGGATAAATCAGCTCAACTCACAAAGCAGTAAAAGCTGTCAAATAAGAGGTGCAATGATTAAAAGGAGCCTTGCACATAAAGTACAGGGAATAGAGTCTAGCATGCAGTAAGCCACAATAAATGTTATTATGTTTTTATATCTATAATTAATATTACAGGATGAACTTAATTGGATGCAAGACCATGGCGCATCAGAGCTAGCAAATCCCTTAGAATCATTTAGCCCAGTTTACTGATATTGCACTGTGGAATCTGAAGCCTAAGGGCAGATGGCATCTGCCCAAGGTCATAGGTCAAGCTGGGGTGAGAGGCAGGCTATGGGCCCTGCGTGGCTGGAGGGTAGGGACATGCTGTTCTCCTGGAGGCACCAACACAATGGGGCTGGCTACACTGGTTTGTTCTGCATTTCCAGGTGGTGGACTTTGCAAATGAATAACTGGGCTCTTGACTTGTTCAGGCTGTGAGCTGTGAGTATGAGTGGGGGCTCCTGAGGACAGGGGCTGACAAAGTAGGGAAAGGGAAGGGAGGGCACTTGATTGAGGAGAGACAAATGGGAGAGAGAGGAGTGGGGAGAAGCTGATGGACAAATCTCCTAAGAACTGATTAACTGGAGCAAGAGACTGGGAAGGGCTTTACCTGAAACCTAAGCACAGAGCTGGTGGTTTCCATGTGGAAGCTGAGCGCTACTGTACAGTATGCAGGATTGGAGCCTGATTCTGATGCTATCAGGGCACAATTGGGCCCATGTTCTTGGAGCATAAACAGACTCCGGGAGGGAGATGAGTTACTCAGGGTCACACAGCCAATTAGTGGCATTGGATCCTGGCCTTTCAACTTTATTTTTAAAAAATATTTATTTATTTATGCATACAAGAACTGGGGTGTAGGCCAGAGGTGTGAGGCGGTGAGAAGGTTCACCAGAGACAGAATGGGGAGCAGAACAGGCAGATCCACCAACATACATTGCTGAAGGGAGCAG
This sequence comes from Scalopus aquaticus, assembly GCA_004024925.1. NCBI lineage: Eukaryota > Metazoa > Chordata > Mammalia > Eulipotyphla > Talpidae > Scalopus > Scalopus aquaticus. The sequence goes on along the minus strand of PVIJ01002400.1, from coordinate 60,966 downwards.
TGGGCAAGGCAGGAGAGGTCTGCTGCGCCAAGTGGGAATCTCTCTGGCTGGGGATCAAACTCGTGCTGCATCAATTGGCTGTGGACAGTTTCATAGGCTGAGACTTAACCCCTTGTGCCACCAGGAAGGCCCTGGCCTTTCAACTTTAAAATCCACTGCTAGTTCTACCCCATATCGGGTTCTCTGGTGTGTGTGTGTGTAAGGAGGAGCTGAACAAAATAGACATTTCCTTTTTTTTTTTTTTGCCACCAGAGCATTTCCAATCCATGTGAAAGGTGACTCGGGAAAGTGCTGGTGTCTCCTCAGGTGTCTAGGAGGCCTGGTTAATATTTGCCATTTCTGCTTTTTATCGCTTCCACTTGGTCTTCAATGTCTATAACCTCAATTTTACTTCCAACACTCTTCTAAGACCTCTCTCACTGATGGTTTACCTGCTCCTTCTGCTTCAACGTAGGGTAACAGCCATTTTCTCTGGGGAGTGCCTACTAACCACCAGCTCAGGGGCTCCACAGGCCCACGGTTCACAGCTCACAATGGCCGTGGCATTGTTCTTGAACAAGACCATGAACTCTGAACTTCATGAGGCAGAGACCACATCTGTCTTGTTTATCACAGTGTCCAGCCTAGATCTGGAACACAGGAGGTTCCTAGGAAATCGTCACTGAATGGCTGACAGAGGGGCTCATCATGCCATTCACCTACCTCACTTCCTGTGACAGCAACTTCCAGAGCAGCACTTCAGCTCCATTTCCTCCATTTCCTCCCATGCCTGCTGAACAGCTCCACAGGAACCTCAGGTCCAGCGTGGAATTCCTGCTCTTTCACCAACCGGAGTCCCCTGTTCCTGTTGGCGTGCCATCTACCACCCCCCCAGGCCAGAGGTGGGATTCACCCCAAAGCCCTCTCCCTCACTCCAGATCCATGTTCCAGGTCTCCAGCTTGCCCAGGGATTTGCAGCAGCCCTTCCACTCTCCTTGTTTTCACTCTCTCTCTTTTTTAAGATCTATTTTAATTTATGCTTAGAAGAACCGGGGTGCAGGCCAGAGATATGGGGGCAGGGGTGAGAGGATTCACCAGAGACAGAATAGGGAGCAGAACAGGCAGATCTATTGAAATACACTGCTGAGGGGAGCAGCGGGTGAGACAGGAGAGGTCTGCTGTGCCATGTGGGTTAGCTCCCTGGCCAGAGATCGAACTCTTGCCCCCGATAGAGTTCGTGGCTGTCAATAGCTTGACAGTGCTGAGCGTTAACCCCTGGCACCACCAGGGAGGCCCTTGTTTTCACTCTTGTACCCCAAACCATCTTCCATACAGGCACTAGTAAGAGATTGCCCACCCAGATCACCCCAGTTCCTGGGGTCCCAGCTCTGTATGGACTGGGACTGAAGGCCTGGTTTTGGCTACTACACTTGGCTCTCTGTTCCCTGACACTGCCTCTGGGTGATCTACTTTTCATGCCCTCCCCCAAAGCTCTGAAGCAATGACCCTTAGGACAAGATCCCAGGACTGCAATGACTCCATTAAAGAATATGAGCATTTCTGAGGCTCTTGTAAGGTATAAGTTCACGTTTGGTTTCTCTAAAAGTTGACATTTATGCTTATCAGCTACATCACAGTGTAAACTGTGGTGGGTGGGGTGGGGCAGGGGAGGAGTTCCAGTTTGCTTAAGGCCAAACACTTTATAAAAGCTCATTCACAAAATAGAGGTTTTATTGTAGCAAGAATAATCAGAATTTGAGGTTAAGCGCAGAGTGAAAAACAAACAAAACAAAATGCATTGCTTTTCTGCCATATGCCTGTTCCTGTTCTTGTTTCTCCACATTGCAGGCAATGTCTTGAACAGTCAGCAGATGGCAGAGCTTACACGGTCCAGGGAAGATCTAGCCTCTTTTTCCTGTGCAGAGAGGATTCTGATCAAGTTGAGGGTGAGTCCAGTGGCCATTGATGGGATCTCTACAGAGATGTGGGAGTGGCTCCAATGCGAGCCCTGTGGTGGCTGAGCAAAATGTGGCACACTCATAGTCCTCGGGAAAAGTCCACCTATCACTACTGAGGCACAGCAGGAACAGAAACCCAAAGACCTAGCTTCAGACCAGGGTCTCACCATTAGCGCCACTCCCACAGAATCCTCTCTGCTAATTAATTTCTAACAGTCCTTGATTTCCTGGGATAAACAATACTGGGCAATGGCATGTATCTGTCTGTGTGCATGTGTGTATTTGTGTATATAGTGATCAACACCTATTACAAGTGAAATCTCTATAAAATATTGAAAACAAACAAAATGTTCAACAATATATGGTAAGATAGGAGTTAATTCCTACCTCATTGGGGCCTTATGGAAATGGAGGTTACAAAGCCAGTACCTGGTTACTAATGGTAACATTATCACTGTCACCATTAATGAAAAAATTACTTGGTGTTTGATAAGATGACAACAAAAATGTGGGAATGTTAACTCCCTCTCTTTTTGTTTTCCTCAAAAGGCTTAATTACTTGATCAAATATGTTTGTGCGTTGAAAGGAGCGGGGTTAGTTCGATCTGGTTTTAGAAAAGTCCAACCTATACACCCGATTTTGTGTTCTTATATTGAAGATTCAGGTAAGGGATCTCACAACCTTCAATTTAGAAATTCTGCTCCTAAGGTTTATCTATCAAATATTCAAGCAAAGTCATAAAGATATTTATTCAAAATATTGGTTCAGTGTAGAGTGTGGCACTCTTAAGTGATTTAGCAACACCTTCTCTAGGCCCAGTCTGTCTTGGATTTCCATTGCCTCTTGGAAATCTGCTTTATCTTAGTCCTGCCAAGCCCTACCTGTTCATGTGTGCAAATGGAACTCACCATTGGCATCAGATTTTCCCAGGCCAATTCTCCCCCTCCTTAGAGGTGTAGTTGTGATGCCTGCTTCTACCTCTGCTCAGAGCAATGCAGTTACTCCCTATTCTTTCAGGTAACTCGGTCTCCTGGGAGATAAATACAGAGCCTTCAGGGCTCCATCCTGTTTTTCTGTCTCTTCCTTTTTCTGGAAAGTTCTGTGGGAAACTGGTGATATATAATGGTAGAGAGGGATGTTAAGCAAGGGACGACAGATCAACACACCATCCTCTGTCCTTGCTGGATTCAAGGGGAGTGTTCTCCCTGCACGAACTTTGAGTATCAAATTCTGTCCCCATTGTTGCTGGCTTAAGGCCCCCCCCCTCCCCCCGGCTCTGAGGATGACTACCAACATGAATAGCTTCTGATCTGGACCTTCCTATGACTTATAATTCCTTGTACTCTGGCTCTCTTAATAATTGTGTGTCTCCCACTGGAGATATGTTGGAATCGCTGTATCTCTACCATGGTACATGCAGGCATGGGGACTAGGTTGCTCTGGGCAGACCCTATTGTTGCCTAAATAACCCCTATTTGCCTTACTCCATATTCAGCAAGAGTTCTCAAGGGTATAGTACCCTCTAAATATCCCCAATGGGATTTTCATGTACAAGATTTACCTGTATTCAGAATTCCTCTTAAATATCTAGGATTCTAACAGAACTTCCTCAATTTTTTCATTCCCTAGAGGGTGTAATGAGGCACTCTGAGTGGTACAGTTATTTGCTATTATGAGAGAAGACAGCTGACGACAAACTCTCATACAGAGATTTGCAGCGATGAAAGTAATGCAGAGATGTTGAGTTGGAGCCTTGATCAAACTATACCTGGAAACCACCCTACCACTAGTTACATGAGCCAATAATTTCCTTTTGCAGTTGATGTCAGCTTGAGTGTTTTGTTGTATTTTTATGGCAATTTATAGGATCCAGCAGAAAATTAGCATTACTGCTAGTAATTCAAAACCAATCAGGAAATCCTAAATCACCCAATTTATTCTCACACACACACACACACATACATTTGTGTACAAGAGCTGGGGTGTAGGCCAGAGGTGTGGGGGAGAGTGAGAAGATTCACCAGAGACAGAGTGGGGAGCGGAACAGGTGGATTGACTGAAATACACTGCTGAGGGGAGTGGCGGGCGAGGCAGGAGAGGTCTGCTGGCCGGGGATTGAACTCACGCTGCAGTGGCTGGGGATAGCTTCATAGTGTTGAGACTTAACCCCTTGCCCATATTTATCTTTTATTAATCTTCCATTGGCAGCAAAACGGTTTCATTAATCGTTTATACAGGGAGACTTAAAATCAGCAAATTTTCTTTAGGAACACATGGATTCCATTCTTGGACTTGAGGACAATTTGGCGTGTGATAATGGGAGGCCTGGAGCAGTCTGGCGCCAGTTCAAAGCGGAGCAGAATCAAGGCCAGGGCCACTTTGCACTCCATCATGGCAAAGTGCTGACCAATGCAGTTCCTGGAGAGACCAAGAAGGAAATATGGTAGCTGGTGAATTAATATGTTATTAGAAACCTAAGACAATCTTTTCATACATAACAACTTATACTGGGAAATTTGAAATTGATTCCTTGTTTGTGGCAGAATCTAGTAAAGTTTTTATCTTAATATGCCCAGTCATAAAGTGCTTTAGTGTCAAGACTTAGAAACATTGGTTCTGTTATATTTGTATCCATCTTACTAAGTGGTAATGAATTGTAGCAACCATTTGATTCTGCATGATCCATAGAACTAGAAACTTTCCCCTAGATCATGATAAAGAAAAGCTAGTTACTATTATTTGGAAATTTCTGCAGTTGAAGTCTTGGCCATGAGAATATTAAGCTTGGCCTGTTCAGTGGCTTATGCTATCATTTGTTAAAATAGCATTTTCCTATGCCATGTGGCAAGGGGAATTTTGGAACTTAGACTAACACTGTACCATGCAGGGTGAGAGGTGGGAGTGCCAGTGTTGTCTTGTCCATTTAACAAGATGGTATTCCCAACCCTCTGTCCTGCTGCAAGTTGAAGAGTAGTTTTTGGGCCTACTGTGCATGCCCATATACTAAGAAACAGACTTGTGGTTTGTGACAGCCATGGTTTCTTAGGGGCTCATCCACACTCACTGGCCACAAAAGAAGACAGGCTAGGAAAAGGGTGGGGAGCCACAGCAAGGCCAACTAGCCGGGAGCCTATGTGAGCAAACCTTTGTCAGATAAACACTGTAACATTTTTCCATCAAGTTCACCACCTGAGTCTTTACCTATGTCCGGTAGAGAAGGGTAGGAAGGCATAGGAGTGTCTTTTTTCAGAATTTTCCTTGGAGAATCTCAAGGGGTTAAAGACCTGTAATGAAAATGACAGTCCCCAACCCCCCCCCCCAAAAAAAAAATCCTCACACACATTGTTAACACAATCCCAAAAGTTAACTTTAGGAATTTACAAAAGCTGAATACTATAAGCCTAGCCTGATGCTTCCCAACATCTGCCACTGAAAACATCTGGAGGAAGCAGGGACTGTAAACTACTGACAGATTAAACAGGTCACTATGGTTAAACACATCAGTGAATCATTAAGACAATAAAACACAATCAGACTTGACCAAACTATTGACTTCACTATTTTCCCTTTGTAGTAAATAAGTGCCTGTGTCATATAAAACTGACAACCACATTTTAAACTTTTTCCTTTGCCTTTATTTCCCACTGGACTGAGCTCATGACTTATGCAAAGCAAGGGGTGGGTAAATCAAATGCTGGTGCCCCAGCTCCTGCCCCAGGGTCTGTTGGGGTGGGGGTTGGGGGTGGGTGGGTTGCTGACTAGTATATCCTGTTGTTCTTGGACTGTGTGGTTGGTCAGAGCACCGGTGAGCCAAGTAACTTGTTTCCCTCCCCTCCTGGCCCCCCACCCCGCCCCCAGCCTTTGTCTTTCAGTGTCTGGTTAGCCCTGGGTATGAGTGAGAGCAATTCTCCTAAGGGTTAGGCTCAAATATGCTATAACCCTTAAAAAAAAAAAAAGAGTTCACAATGTTGCTTCTTTGATTATGACCAGTAAGAAATTATTAGCAAGACATCCCAATCCATGTGAATTTTACTACACTAGAGAATGAAAGCAGGGCACAGGGTGGCTAAACAGCACAGTGTCAACCCATCCACCCACCCCATTCCTCTGGCTTCCTAACTTCCTAAAAGGAGATGACGGGCTTCTGGGGGAGCCTCAGCATGGAACACCGGTAATGAGAACACAGGGGAACATATTTTTAATCTTAAGAATATAGGGGTTTTGTTCTGTTTTGTTCTTCCCTAACTTGTAGATGTGCCCTCCACTGTGGATATGCTTCTCTTCCTTCTCACCGTGGACTCGCTTAGAGATACTGGGTGGGATTTGGGGTAGTCTTACCAGAGGGTCTTCCCAGACAGCGGGGTTTCGGTGAAGACCCCAGATGTTGAGATACACGGACATTCCTGAGTAAACGGGGAAAAAGGGAGAAAGCATCTGTGCTAAGATTCTGTCACAGCCTCACTCATTTGTGAATTTCTTAAGCAAGGGGAGGAATTATACATTCACCATTTATTTAATTATTTGAGAAGCATTTATTGTAGAGACTCTTTCATCGGCCTTAAGGAGACCAACAGGATCTATTCCAGCCTTCAAGAAGCTCTGGCAGATGAGCAATTGGAACACCAGGCAGTAAGTCAGAGCGAAGGCCAGGGTGCTCTGGGAATTGTGAGGGGCACCTTGTCCTCAGACCCCAGGGCCCTTTAAGGAAAGAGGCCCAGGCAAGGCCTTCTGAACTTGGTATCATGAAATTGACAGAAGCAAGTCACATAAGGAGGATTAGGATAGGAGCTTGAGGGAGCAAAGCAGCGAGATTTGAGAAAGCCTGGGGACTCTGGATGACCAGGAGGCTGTGTAATAATGTTTGTTGTCAACATTACCCTTCCTTAAATAAGTTTTCCAGTTCCCTTTTTCATTTCTCTAGGCTCTGGACAGTTTTAAGTAGTATTGGGATACGTAATCTTTAAGGGGCTGAAAAATTTCTACAAAACTGGGTAGACCTGATTCCTTTTTAGGAGCTGTGAAAATTTGTAATTTTTCCAACCAAATTTTGTCATTTGGTTGTAATTTTTTCTAGTTCTAAACTGGCACATTTACACTATTTTCCTCTACTATGATCAGTTTGGTAAGTTATGTGTGAAATTATCTCAGGTATTAGATTTTCAAATCTATGTGCACAGAACTTAGATCTCACTGCTGCTGGCCACCTTTCCCCTCATCAGTTATTACATTCTGTTATTCTTCATAGAACTTTTGACCTTCTGAACTGTTGTCTTTTGCGTTTATCTACATTAACTCTTCTTTCTTTTAATTTAATCTGTAATGCTTTTCAGATTTTGGACATCAATATTTACTTTATTTCTTGTGTTTTGCATGAAAGATTTATTATTATGACATTTTCTCTGAATACTGCTGTAGTAGCAGACCCACTAATTGTCTGTCATAGGTCATTTTTTATGGCCGTAACTTGTTCTGTATTCTTCTTTGCCTCAAGAGTTTTTAACAGATTTTTGTCTCCTTGTGAATGAGCCTTTTTGGAAAGTGTTATCAATTTCCATTTTTATTTGATTGAGTTTAAAGACTGTTATTTTTTAATGTTTCTCTTTGACTATTACATTTTTCTTAGTGGACAGATATAAAGCCAACCTTAAGGACTGCTCATATGCATTTGAAAGGAATGTGTATTCTTTATTATTGTGGGAAAATTTGATATTATACTTGTAAGATCTACCATATTAATTAGCATTAAACATTATATAATTGTTTGCTTTTGTCTTTGCATTGGGAAAGTTAATTTTGTAGGACACAAACATTTGGTTACCACTACACAACTATAGTAGCACCGCTGTTGTGAAATACTGCTGCATTTAACAGGACCACTGCAATTGTCCACTCAAACTCAGCATTTGATAGAGCATTATGATTGGAGGAAGCATAGAAAAACACCTCAACATAGGTCAAAGATAAATTATGGCCTATTCACTCATGTCTCTAATATATTTTCCAACCCATCTTGCATTTCACAGGCAGGTTAATTTTGCTAAAAGAACAATAATCACGCCACCCAGCTCAGACTCAGTCTCCTGCTTGATCAAGCAAGGCTGAACATGTTAGCGTGGCCTTCAGCTCCGTGCCCTGGCTCCGTCATCCCTCTAGGTGAGTCCCCCAGCTCTGCTCAGTGGTCTGGTGGATGCGGGAGTGACTCCAGTGAGACTTGCTGGTGTGGATAGGGAGGGGAGCTGGCAGGTGGCTGCTGCTTCGTGTCTGTTCTTCAACCTACCTGCAATGCTGCCCTCTCATCTCTTAACCTTTCAAGGTTCAGCCCTAAAGCCCGTGATGCTTCATTAAGCCCCCCAGCCCTTCCCTCTGTGCATGTGGCAGAATTCTGCTCTTTGCACCTTGATAATCTCAGGCCCATTTGGGGTGTCCTGAGTGTTCTCTACTCTTTCTCTCTCTAAGAACTAAGAACCTCCCTGGCCCAAAGCACCACAGATTCTACAGACAAATGTCATTTGGAGACATGAGTGTGTTAAGTTTTTCGACCTGCAGGTAAGGAGCGTCCATCTGGAAAGGTGATGGGTTCGCTGAGCTTCCGGGATATGTTGATGATGGGCGGGTAGAGGCGGAGGCACTCCTTAATGCACATGGTGGTGTAGGGCATCTGGTTCAGGTGTTCCCTGGTGGACGCATGCAGGGGAGAGGGAGGAGAGGTCAGCTAGTCGTTGTGTAGTGGTAAGTGATAGTTAGGAGTAATAGTGTACTAAATAATTCACACCAAATCTCCGGCTATGAAAACCAGAAAATTTGGATCCCATTCTCCAACCTGCAGCACACACACACACACACGCGCACACACACACACACACAGCTTGAACATATCAGAGCACTAATGACATATTGAAGATACATCGGGTCAGGGGAGGAGGGCAGTGAAGATATTTGATTCTGATGTTTGGGGGCTTGCCAATTCCAAAAAGCTGAGCTGAGAGGTTCTAAGGTGATGTTGGCAGTCTCTTGTGGCTAAGTGGAAGAGAAACAGATTCCAGGACCTGCTGAGGGTAGGTTCCTGGGGTATCTACCTGCATTGAATTGGGAGTTCAAAGATGGCGCCCAGTGAGGAGTTAACCAAAGGTACACAAACAGTTCCTGGAGCAACAGCTCAGCTTTTAATTATCCAAATTCCTATATTTAGCTTCAGGGGACTCGGAACTGCATGATTATAGGCACCTGGAATAAGCAAACGTGATCCTCTCTGGAAGAAATTTACATCATCCTAGGCCTACGAGCAATTCTGCCAATAATCTATCTGGTACACAGTGAAAATTAGCCAGATACAAAATAAGCCCAGACCAAAAGAAAAAAATAACAACCCAACAAACCTCAGCAAGAAATAATATACAACAAATACAGATCCATAGGGATTCCAGATATTGGAATTATGAAACTTAATTTAAAAATACTTTTTCTTACTAAATAGGAGATAAAATTCATGATTGAAAATTTTATCAGGTAACTGTAAATTATAAAAAGTATGAAATAGTATGTTCTGGAAATGTTCATCAATACTAGAATGGATAAATGAATTGTGGTATATTCATAATGGAATTTCATACAGTAATGAAAATATCTGAAAAACAGTTACTTTAACAAATGAGTAACTCTCACAAAAGGGCAAAGGAAGCCCAAAGAAAGTACAATTTTATACTTCTTAAACACAAGAAATGTTAAACTCTAGTGTTCAGGGTTGCATATTTAGGCAACAAAAGTATAAACAAGAACAAATAATGAAAGTCAGGAAAACACCTCTTTGGGTTTCTGGCAGCATTGGTTCTATACATACAGATATCTATCTGTCTGTCTGTCTGTCTCTCTCATCTGTCTGTGTATGTGTGTGTATGTATATGTATAAATATATATATATATTTTTGCCAGAGTTGGGACTATGTTGATGTTTGTTACACAACATATAAACATGTACATTATATTCCTTTTACTTTTTAAAAATGTATCTTATGTTGGGCAATTTGAAAAGTTTTAAAACATACATCAATTTGGCTTTATTAGCTTCATGAGATACCCAGCAATCAAGGTGAATCAGGATAATGGAGCTGCTGTTTGGGCTTTATAGTATAAGACTCAAATCCTGGCAACACCCCAAACAGGGAATGCTGACAAAGGAATGGGATGGGCGTGTGTTCTTTCCCTCCTCAAGTTATTAGATTGTTCACTTGGGCAATCTATTTGGTCAAGTCCAAAGTTCCAAGAAGTCCCTTTTATATTCCTGCCCTCCATAACATAAACAAGCCAGGAGACCATCCCTTCTGCCCTGGCACCATTGCCTGATGTGAGAAAAGTAATCAAACAGGGCCCACCACATCCTGTCTGATTGACACAGTATTTTTCTGCATAAAATCAGTGACTATCTTTAAAATGACCTAAGATGTAGCTTGCTTTCCTACTCTTTTAAATAGATACATGTGATCTCAATGCACTATTATGTCCCTTGAAGCCAGAAGGGAAAATTAAGTTTTAAGGAAAAACATCAGAGTTGGGACACAGATCTTACCAGGTAATAGAAGACCCTTCACCCAGGAGTTCTCTGACTTCGTCTCGGCATCTCTGCTGGTGCTCGGGGTACTTTGCCATGCAGTAAAGAATCCAGGAGATGGCACTGGATGTGGTGTCATGTCCTCCAAACATGAACGTTTTCACTTCAGCCAAGACGTCTGCTTCAGAAAAGTCTTTTCCATTTTCACTCTAAAAATATATGAATATGATTCATATTCAAAGTTGACAATGTATAGTATGTCCTTTACTTATAGTACTGATCATAGAAAAAGACTAATGCTTTCAAATTCAAACTTAATTCATTGAATACGGTATGATTTTAAAAGTTTACTGTTTTCAAAACTTAACTAGATGAATGTCAAAACACAGGGTTTTATTTAAAAAATCTACAAATCAACAGAATTCAGTTGGGCAGAATGAATCAAGAGTTCCACAGACGTTCATATCTTTTGCTATAGTAATTCTACTTAAAGAAGTAAACTCTAAGAAAAAGTTTTAAAATTGCATGAGAAATTTATGAAAAGGATACTTAATATCATAGTCAAAAATTGGAAAGATCCTAAGTGGTCAAAAATAGAGATGGGCGGCCTCCCTGGTGGAGCAGCGGTTGAGCGCGGCACTGTGGAGCTATCAGGGCGATGCAAGTTCAACGCCCAGCAGGGGAGAATCCCACATGGTGCGGCAGACCTCTCCTGCCTCGCCTGCTGCTCCCCTCAGCAGTGTATTTCTGATCTGCCTGTTCTGCTCACTACTCTGTCTCTGGTGAACCCTCTCGCTGCCCCACGCCTCTGGCCTGTACCCCAGCTTGTATGTATAAATAAATAAATCTTGGGAAAAAAAAATAGAGATGGGTAAAATTCATTTGTGAAATGAGAATTATATAGCAACTAAAATTATGTTCCTGAATAATTTCTAATTGATAACAGGGAAGCTTGTGACTTAATAGTCTTAAAAAATAAAGTATTAGGAATATATATTGAATAGATAATGCATTGAAAGACAATACTTATATTACCAAGTGGTAATATAACTTTTATTCCATTTATTCTTTTCTGTCTATTCAATGTTTAAGTAATGAATGTATATTATTTTTATAACCAGAAAACATTATTTTGAAAGTCATCAGTTCCTGAAAATTCTATTTCCCAAATTCCCTGTGCCCCCTTCTCTATAGTCTTGATTTAGAACTTATGCTTCTTACGGGCAACGTGGCTAACATAATGAACACTGGGTCCCGAGAATAGTTTTTTGTCGTCTTAAATAATTCAGGACTATTTAATTTAGCAAGTAGTTACTGAACACTGACAGATGAGGGTGGGAATTTCTGTTTAACACAGAGTATCTTTAAGGTATCTTTAAGAGTATCTTTAAGGTATCTTTAAGACTAATGAAAAGAATAAGGGTTGTGTTCTCAGGCAGAATTGTCTCAAATCCTAATTTTGTCTCTTTCTAGGTATGTGACCTTGAACAGTTGACTTTACCATTTGAATCACAATTTCTCTTCACTCAAAGATAGTCAAAAGTACCCTGTAGTGTTATTCTAATCAGTTTGAGGTTCTTGGCACATAAGCAAAGTTAGTAAATGGTAATTTGTTTTTATTACCATGTGTCAGAATCTTTACCTATATCAGCCAATTTGATCCCTATGGGATTGTTGGCTGTGTCAACAACAGCAGCATGCATATGTGACTATCAAGTATGATTGTTTCCAGGGATTCTTTCATCTTATTTGCCCAACCTTGACAAATTAGAACCTCACCCAGTTTATAGAAGAAGAAAGGGACTCTGAGATGTGAAGTCCTTGCTTAAAGTCTCAGGACAAGGAGGTGGCAGACACTGCATTTGAACATGGTCTACCTAACACTGCATTTACCTAACTTCCAAGATGCCTCTGTTTTCTCATTGATACCACACAGACCCTTCATTAGCTGATTACCAAGCACTGTGTTAGTCACTAGGGGATAGGAATAAAATGGGATCCTACTCTTCTAGACAGGGGTTTTCAAACTTTAATTTACATACGAATCATCTAGGGATTTGTTAAAAGGAAGAGTCTAATCCTTGAGGGTAGGAGTGGGGCCTGAGATCCTGTTCTCAGGTTTTACCAGTGCTGCTGGTCTATGGACCACATGTTTAGGAAGAAGGCTGTAGTAGGTGTGACCTTGGGAAGAGGTAGACAGGTACCTAAATAACTAAAATGTGATATTTGAAGACTGCAAAGCTGTGGGAGCACAAGGAATCTTATCTTCACAAGATAAATTCAGTGTACATTCATCAAATCAAGCAAGTTTTTCTAATACATTTGTTATTTTAATTTTATTTCTTTATACTTAATTATTAGATTAGTATTTTCAAAAGTTGAGGAGACTTACTCTGGCACTCAAAAGAATGTCCAGCATGTCATTGTATCTCTTCTGGGTAGTATCTTGTTTTGACTCACCCTTAAGCAATTCTTCCCGCTCCTGGATTACTTTCTCTAGATGAGAGGAAAATATGTATTTTTATATATTTTAATTACCATGGTTTCTAGAAAGTCCATTGAAGTCAAATACAGCTCAGAAAGGCTGGTGCTCCAGGGAGATCTTCTAGTTTACTCTCTTTCTGAGTTGGTGGCGGGTAGCAACATGAACCATGCTTTATCTTTAAAATGGGCCCATGCCTGGCCAACAGATTTTGAATCATAATATCTCTTATCATATAAAGATGTTCAAAAGTAACATACAAGGTGGTTGTCAAGGTTGGCAGTGCTTGGCACATAAGTAGAGTTCAATGTTATATAATTTGTTCATGTCGTTAGGTACTATTTCTAATCCTTGAGCAAAGTTTCTATAACCTATTCATTATATAAAAATAAGATTTTTTTCAAAAGCAATGTTTAGAGATAAGACGAAATATTATACCTAAAGTGGGGCCTGGGGTAGAGCTATCATTGATTGAGTGGCAGAGGTGAGAGAAGAAGAAAACCCATAGAGAGAAGGCTTAAGTAAAATCAGTCCCTTCTTTCTGTTCTGTGACACCAAAACTACAGGTGAGCAGGTGATTCCTTTGTCTCAGTCACATATCAGTTCTGCTCCCTTAGACGCTATTGGGTGAACATGGTTGATTTATCAACTCCTGGATTTTCTTGTGTGTGTTCAGGCAAAAAGTTGCCTGCAGCAGCGTAACACAGACACATACCCATCGCTCTGGTTGCCTTATAGGATAGTTGTGGAATCTAACTCATTTAAGTCTCTACGGTAGTTCTTCCTGAACTTGCTTTGGTTTCTGGTATATTAACAAAATTATTGATGACTTATTATAGGTCTGTCTGGTTTTGTAACTTTCACTTCTTTTGTACACCTATATCAGGAAATGTCTTTAATGGCTATACATAACATTATCACATTAAAAACTATGCAGTATAGGTAATATTGTTTCCAATTACAACTAAGGAAACAGAAAGCTTTCATTCACACATATAGTCAGTGGATTTATCTATTTGTCATCAAGGGAAGTCAGGTCAAGCCTAATCTACTGGGTAAATAATGACTTCAGTAGGTAACCCTGACAGCATTCATTGCCAACCTAGAATTCTCACCTGAAAAGGAAGGAGAATAAAGTTGCTTTGCAGCAACAATTCATCATTGATAGGTTCATAAAAGAAATTCCACAAGGAGTTTCAAGAAAGAGGAAATGGGTGCCAAAAATAGAAAAAGATGACAAATAAATAAACAAGCAAAACAACCACAAAAATGCACACTGGAATGAGTAGCGTTAGAAAGTGTGTGTGGACTAGTGTAAATGAGTATTGACTATATTAGAGAGCAATAACAATGTCTTCTAGGGTTAAAACATTCATAGACTGAAAATACATGACAAATATATATTAAAAGATGGAAGTGGGCATCCCTGGTGGTGCAACGGGTTAAGTCTCAGCACTATGGGGCTGTCCATAGCCACAGCAGCATGAATTCGATCCCCAGCCAGGGAGCTTCCCACATGGCGCAGCAGACCTCTCCTGCCTCACCCACTGCTCCCCTCAGCAGTGTACTTCAGTTGATCTGCCTGTTCTGCTCCCTGCTCTGTCTCTGGTGAACCCTCTCCCCACCCCACACTTCTGGCCTACACCCCAGTTCTTGTATGCATAAATAAATCTTAAAAAAAAAGATGGAAAGAGTAGAGTTCAAATGTCATAACATCTTTGCATTTTCAAGGAAGTGTTTAATAATTTATGCAAGTGTCTAATAAAGAATGAAGACTTATTTGTTTCACTAAAATAAATGAAAGGGAATCTTACAAGCAAAAACAGAATACTATAAAATGATTCAGTAATTCCAAATAGCTAAGAATAAAAAAGGACACAGAAATGTAACACACAAGGATAGAAAAATATCCTATTAAATTACTAACCGAAAGAAAACAAGAGGTTACTTATAATAGCATTAGATAAAGTCTTTTTAAGACAAGCATTATAAGAGAAAAAGGCAAATTTCATCACGATAAAGTGAAAACTGGGGATATGGGACAATTCTAAATAGGCATCATGGTAGGCAGACAATTTAGAGGAACCTAAATGTCGAGAGCCCCAACACCTGTGCAAGGGAGTACTCAGTGGTGAGCTTGTTATTCGATTAACCGAGTATAGGTGCCACCCACATGTGCCCTGGACTTATTCAAAGGTCGTCCCACTTTGTCTTCCTACAGAAATTTGCCTCCTTGTATATTTGTTTTTTTTGTTTTTTTTGGTTTTTTTTTAAGATTTAGTTATTTATGCATACAAGCTGGGGTGTGGGCCAGAGGGGTGGGGTGGTGAGAGGGTTCACCAGAGACAGAATGGGGAGCAGAACAGGCAGATCAACTGAAGTACACTGCTGAAGGGAGCAGCGGGTGAGGCAGGAAAGGTCTGCTGCGCCATGTGGGACGCTCCCTGGCTGGGTATAGAACTTGTGCTGAGGTGCTGAGGTGCTGAGGTGCTGAGGTGCTGAGGTGCTGAGGTGCTGAGGTGGCTGCTGATCACTTCCTCGTGCTGCACTTAACCCGTTGCGCCACCAGGGAAGCCCCAATGTACGTTTGTTTTTCTACACAGTTGAAGTCACTTCACAGCTGAAGTCAAATCTGAAGCCAGATTTCTTCTGGCTTCAGCTGTGAAGAAACACAAACAAATGAAGCAAATACAGTGATGTTCGCTTATTGTATTAGTTCTGACTCGGAACATTATGATGCCGCTATGTCCTCAGCAATGCAATACTCTCTATCAACAATTTGTGGTACATTAATTCTGAACTAATTCCCTATGTTCACAGCAGAAGCATCCTTAGCCAGGGTGTATGCCTCACACAATGGCCTGTCTCACAGAGGACTCAGGCAAGGCTGGGGCAAGGACATACCTGTGTACTGGTGAACAATTTGTTTGGATTTAGAAAAGACTTGCCCTTCAGAGGTCAATTTGAAAATCAGGTTACTGTGATACAGAAGATTGTGCACACGCCGGAGGGTGAGAGTGCTGAGGTTGCGCGCGGCTTCCAGGTAGAAGTTGAGGGTACTGGAAGAGGAGATGGGGTGTCATCTTAGCAGGAGACAAGGCTATTAGTGAGCAAGTCCTTTCCTTTGATGACTGACCTGTCCGTCTGGATGCTGCCCTTCTGGCTGAAGGCGTACTTCATGATGCTGTCCAGGGTCATCAAGGAGATGTGCTCAGAGATCTCCAGACATGGGTCCTGGGTGGTGAGCTTCTCCCACTTGTCCTGGAGCAGGAGATCACCACTATACTCATGCCCATTTGTACCTAATTTCTAAGTTCTTTTGCATCCCTGGGTCCAGGTTGTGCTCCACTTGGGAGCTTGAATTTGACCCCCAGCTCTTCCCCTAATCTGACTTATGACCTTGGAACCATTTAATCTCTAAACTTCAAAGTCTTTACTAGTAAAATAGGGATAATGATACCAAGGTTACAAGACTGTATTAGTATGAGAGGATATAATGAGCCTGACAGAGTCAGTGCTTCATAAGGAACTGGCTATCACTGTGTCTGTAGGTTTTGCCTTGATTTTAATTTTAGAATGGGAGTTGGGCACAGAGACAAGTGTGGGTGCAGGGCACGCGTGTCTGATTGTGGACACCTGTAGCATGCGTGGGTGCGCATGCGTAAGTGTGCACACCTGCGCCTAGAGGGCAGGGCTATAAGGGCAGCGTCACTCAGAGACATAAGACGGCTCTGAGG